>CAXKVR010000940.1:0-18031 GCA_964058845.1 Carex sylvatica
GATGTGAATTTACACAACAGCTTCAACTGTTTGTAGTAAAATCCATTCAACATATTGAATTTGATACTCTATTTGCGTTGTACAACTTGCGGAAATAAGATCATCCGATATTTAAATGGTCAATTTCAACTCTAAACTGGATAAAAAAAGGAAAAAACTAGATCCAAGATGCACAGAATTCCTCAAGGCTAAAGAGAGAAAAACTTCAATGTCAACTTAAACTGAATAAAAAAATTATAACATGAAATTTTAAAATGTTTTTCAACAACATAAGAAAATAAACATGTAGAGGAGCACAATTTTTGGAAACAACATGAGGGGCCAACATGGTAAGTATTGATTACTAGAGGGGCCAACATGGTAACTGCTAAACTTTTGAGACTAAAATAATAGAAATAATGTTGTAAAAAATGTATATGAAAAAAATAAATTTACATGTAAACCAAAGTAATAAAGTCATAAACCAATGAAAAAACAGCATAAGAGGAATAATTTTTTTTTTAAATTTACATGTAAACCAAAGTATTTAATGAAATCAGGCACTCGATCTAAAGGCATCCGTTGCGGCATCTAGTGTGTTAGAAAGAAGCATTGCGATAGTCACCGGGCCCACACCGCCTGGCACAGGTGTAATTGCAGAGACTAGCTTCACTGCCTCGTCAAAATGGACATCTCCAGTTAAGCGGTACCCATGCTCACTATCAGAATCCTTATAATATAAAAAAAGATATGAGTTGAAATTGCTTCAAAACCTGTGCAAAAATTAACCACCAAAGAAGGAAAGAATGTGCAAAAAGAAAAATGAGTCAATTGTGTTCAAATGGCTGGTACCGGTACTAGACCTGATTTGGTGCAGCATGAAACTGGCACACAAGTTCATATTATACCTCAATAGGATTGGTACCGACATCAATTACAACAGCGCCTCTCTTTAACCAGCTGCCTCTGACAAGATTGGCGACTCCGGCTGCTGAAATTACAATATCAGCCTCACGTGTTATTTCTTCTGGTTTGGGAGTGTACGCATGAACTATGCTCACTGTTGCATGATGTCTCTGAAAAAATGATCAAAAGAAATGACTATTTAAAGCAAATCACAGCATATGTTGCCAATTGCACCCAACTTTTCTTACATTTTCTCCTATCACCGCAAAAATTAGTCAGAATATTGCAAAACATCCACTTAGATCAATTGGATAAAAAATGCATTTTATTTTATATATTGACAACTTTGCCCCCCCCCCCCCCCCCCCCCCCCCTCTGCAACAATACATGTTATTTTCGATAATCAGGAAAATGTAGTAATTTTGTACTTGGCTAAACCTCTGACGGTCTGCTGTTATTCGAAATCCAAAAACTTCTATTTGCAAGAGCAGGGTTCAAATGTGCTTTCATACCTCATATTTTTATTTTTATTTTCAAAGTCCAAACAATCGATCTGAACCGCTCAACATGATCTCCATATTAAAATGTGCTTGGAGACCAAATTTTCTGTTTTTGGAACTTTTTTTACTATTTTTTTAGAAAGGTGCAAAATCTGGACCATCTAAGAACAGTGATTTTGTACCTATCTAAAAAAATAGTAAAAAACTTTCAAAAAATATAAAATTTGGTCTCCAAGCACTTTTAATATGGAGATCATGTGGAGCGGTTCGGATCGACTTTTTGGACTTTACAACCTGAGATAAGGATGTGACTGTGAGGCACGATTGAGATATGAAAGACATCAGTCATTTGAACCCTACTCTATTTGCAAATACTGCAAAAATTTCGGGTAAGTTTGTGTGCAAAAAAAAAGGGAACAATAAATAGATACCTGTAGGAGTGAGGATGTGGGGAGGCCAACGACCTTGCTTCGTCCGATGACAACAGCGTGTTTCCCCATGAGGTCGATCTGGTACTGTAGTAACAACCCAACACATGCCTTGGCAGCGCACGGTATGAAAAGGGGCTTCCGGGCCCGCAATGCAAGATTACCAACATTTAATGGGTGAAACCCGTCTACATCTTTCTCTAAGCTAATGGCCCCTAGTATTCTCTCTTCATCCATGTGCTGAATTCACAAACAGCTATTATTTAGTTTAGTTTGTTATTTTAATGAAAGGAAATAAAAGGCAAACAGAGAGGTTATATCACCAAATTGCAAAAGCCCCAAACCCTGCTCTCCGGGTCCATGTATCCTATACAACTCAAGAATTTATAAACTATTTTTTTTTAAATTAAGGAGAAATTAATAAATAATTAAAATCTTATGGCTGCATTCATTAAATGCAAATTTTAAAAGCCCCAATTTTCACATTTCTCAAGTCTTATCGGTTAACTTAATTGCAGAGAAGCCGTAATTTATTAAAAGGCTGCAAAATGATACCCGGAAACACTGTTCGAGTGGAAAACTAATCATTTTAAAGGCTTATTATCTGAATAGTATTTATCGATGTAGAGGCTTTTTGCAATTTATAAAGGCAAAAAACAAAAACAATGAAGGAAACAAGAATGAACAAGGAATGTAGCTCATGAATCATGGTAAGGGGTGAAGATATTGACGGAGCAGTTTTTAATTCATGTAGAGATTGGACAATAGAGTCAAACCAGCACTGTCAAAAAAAAAAAAAAAAACAGCGCTACATATGACTACTCGTGCTCTGCATGAACTAAAATTTGCTCTTTTATAATGTTTATCCCATAGATAGAGCTTCTCGAAACGAAAGTATACCTGTGGTAAAGGCAGTTGCACAAGGATGCCATGAACAGAGGGGTCTTCATTAAATCTTTTAACAGACTCTACTACTTCCTCATCTGAGCATGAATCAGGTAATTGCACCACTAAAGACCTTATTCCCACCTCATTGCATGCCTTTATTTTGTGCCTCACATAGCTCTGAGAATCTCTCCTCTGCCCGACTAATATCACCGCCAATCCAGGGACCTTCCCATAAGAGCTTTTTAAATTTTGGACTGTTTTGGAAATTTCTGATCTTATTTCCTCAGCAATTGATTTACCATCAATTATAGTTGGTGGTGCATCATGGTTGACTACAAGATCAAAAGTCTATATACTTAAATAACATAGCCTGCAAAGTGTTCGAGTAAAAGCCTAACTGAAAACTCATCTAACAACAAATGTTCTAGTTAATGCACCATCTCAATTACAATTCCTATTGCTTCCTAGTTCACTTCATGTCAATTAAATAAAACAAAAAACAAAGAATAACCCAATAGTAATATAGCTCGCAAGGTGTTTGTGAAAATGCCCCACCAAGAAAGTAAAAACCTTTTGAATAAATAAACAGTGCGGTAGCATGTGGATTCAAAGCACTCACCTCCACCTCCTGGTGATGTGCGAGGAGGTACGGTAGAGTTGAGTGGGGTCCAGATGTCAGGGAGGTCAGGACCTAATATGGAGCTGCTTCTCTTCTCGGCCTCAGTGTCAACTGTAGCGTGGAATCGGCGAAAGAGGCGCGAGAAGAGAGATGAAGGTGATGATGAATTTGGCGCCAATTTTTTCTTTAGAAAAGAGGAGGTGAAGGACCGGCCCCCGGCACCTCTCATATCTCTCTCTTTCTAAAATCTAGAATCTGTTTCGGATGTGATAACACTTAGGGGTGTTCAAACGGTTCGGTTTAATCGGTTTTGGACCGAACTGAATTAGTTCGGTTTAAACGATTTGGTTATTTTGGTTTATTGGATCGGTTCGGTTGAATTTTTAAAACCGAATTATAACTTCGGTTCGGTTCGGTTTGAAAAATTTCAAAACCAAAATAACCGAACCTACCGAACTTTCATATAATATGAATTTGATCCAAACCACCCCGGTTTATTTCTTAATACTCCGGTTTATTTCTTAATCAATTGCTTTAAATACTTGATTTATTTCTAAATATCTTAGTTTATTTCTTAATATTCCGGTTTATTTCTTAATATACTTCGGTTTATTATAAATCAATTGTTTTAAATAAAAAAATTAATTAATTTCGGTTTGAACCGAACAAACCGAACAAATCGAAATAAAACTTCGGTTCGGTTCGGTTCGGTTGCAATGCTAATTCGGTTCAGTTCGGTTCTATTTTTAAAACCGAATTATAACTTTGGTTTGCCAAGTTCGATTCGGTTTCAACCGGAGATGCAATTAACACTTACCATTAACTACGAGTCTACGAGTCCGTATCCCCTCAGGTACCGGAGATGCAATTTAAAAAAATGAACGGCTCAGATCAATTTCATCCATATCAAACTCAATCCGGTCATCCGGTGCCTGTTGATGTTTAGGGTCTTCTTTGAGATTCGTGCTAAGTAAAATGAACATTCTAGATTTACCAAATTTCAAAATATCTAAAGTAACTCAAATTTTTTAGATCTGAACCGTTCGATATGTACTCCACTTTGGTCTGATTGATCCGAATTCTGATCAGACGTTCTATCTTCGAAAGCAATATTTGAGGTACTTCAGAGTAACGGGCCACATAAATACCGGTCCATATCCACTTTGGGATTTGACCAGATTATAAAAGTTCGCACTGGATCTGAACTCGTGAGTCCATACTCTAGCGACGCTAACCCATCCCATTTGATTTTGTTGGGCTTGGGCTTGGGCCTGAACTCAAGTTTTGATCGCTAAACCATCCTGGATTACTTGAAAAAATGACTTGCAATTAAATTACGAATATTTGTAACAAATGAACATCAATGCAATAATGAATATTGAAAGATGATACAATTTTCATAAAAAAAATTCAAACAAATAAGTTAAAATTTGTGAAAGCATCACAGCTATGGCCAAGTAAAAAGATGCAAAATAGTGCTATTTGCCCAAGTAAAAAGATGATGCAAAATACAAAATTTTGAAATTACAACATTGCATGTGTTATGTAAGGCGAAATCCCAAGTACATCATCTATACCGACATTTTTATTTTTACCCAATTAAAAATTTATTTAATAATAATAACCAAAATTTATAAATAATTTTAAAAATATCTGAATCGTGAAAAAATTCCACGGTTTCAATTTTTTTTACAAAACAGAAATTTGTATTTATTTTTCATTTTTTGTATGGAAATATTAGAAATATTGGATATATTTCTTTGAAATTAGATGGAATACAACATAATTTGATTTATTAGAAAAACTGTAACAAATAACTCGGATCAATATTTTTCAGGCCAGATTTTTCGTGGCTATAAAAAAAATTAATATATTTCATTATGTGTTATTGTAAAAAAATAAAAATGCATGGATCCTGAGTTATTGATCCCGGTTCAAAAGTGTTACGTTACGAAATTTTTATAATTTATTTTCAAGGGATTTAAAAGCAAGAATCGAATGCTAATAAAATAGAAGTTTAAACCTTAATTAAGGTTTTCCTAGATAAGTAAATCAAGTGTGAATTGAAACCGCGTCGAAAATACGAGTTTTTGGAACTTTATAGGCTCAGTGCGTCCGCACTGTTGGTGAGTGCGGATGGATGATCCGTACTGACCCCAGCTCTTTTTCTGAAAACTGACTAAGTCCTGAGTGCGGGTGTCTCGACCCACACTGAATTTCAATGCGGACGCATTAGGCTCGGACTTTTCTTGATTCAGTGCCGTTTTGAGAAAAAAATTGGCTAAGTACTGAGTGCGTCCGCACTCATGAATTTCATGTGGTTTTTCTGAAATCCTAAAATCTGTCCAAGTGATGAGTACGGGTGACTAACCCGCACTGAAAATGAGTGCGTCAGCACTAGAGTATTTTGTTGTGTTTCTGTGCCGTTTGAATTCTGACAATGGCTGAGTGCGGGTGGCCGACCCGCACTGAAAACGAGTGCATCCGCACTCAGAGAGATTTTTAATCAAAACTCATATTTTCTTTCTTTTTATTTCTCTCTTTCTCCTTCGTCCCTTCCCCTTTGTCTTGTGTGTTCCGTCAAAAGAAGAAGAAAACGAGAGAGAGAGCTCCCTCCCCCTCTCAAACAACCTAAAGGCCTGAGAAATCGAAAGTAGAAGTGAGAAACTGGCTGTAGATCTCTCATAACCCTTCCGTTTGGTAATTGTTTCTTTCCTTTTTTCTCTCAAAGCCTTGGATTCTCTTGATTGTTTGGATTTTCATTTTAAACTCAAAATTTGTGTTTGAAACTCTTGTATACTAGTCCTTTGAGCTTCATTGTTAGTTATTTGCCGATTTTTCTCTCAATTTTGTCTCAATATTGGGATTTCCAGTTTTAGGGTTTTCGGTACCAAATTCGGAAATTTGAAAATGTGATTGATTGATTAGGCTAACCTGACCAAATAGACTTGCAATCCCTTTTTGATCTTGAAATTGTAGCACATGTATCAGTTAATTCGAATTTTGACCAAATCAGGATTTAACCAATCGGTAAAATAAATTGTTACCAAATTGAGATGGTATATGGTTTAGAGGACCTAATCGCAAAGTGCATAATGGTTAAGAAACGTTAAGTAAGGAAACCTATAAAAGGGGTATACGAATTCGGTTAAGAAAATAGGAAATAACTCGTGTCACCCAGTTGAACCTTCCGACCATTGAACCAAGCCTAAACCAAATGAATACGTGTAATATAGGTGTAGGCTCAGTCGAGCAAGAATTTGCGGAGCCATTCGAGACGCCTGATCCATAACTTCGCTATACGCTCGTCGTAATCAGGTGCGGGGTTCTTGGACTTGTTTGATGTTTTATTTTCATAAATTAGATTATTTCTCGATTGTCATGTTGAATGCTTGATTTGTTGCAAAATTGTTAGAATTCATGTGATATAGTTGATTTGCATATTTGTCTGGTTGCCAAATTGAATTGTTATTCTGTGATCTGATTATGGTTGAAAGTCACCACAAATTGTTGATTGTGAAAAATATTGAGAATGAATTGGTGAAGTTGAGCTGTATAGCTGACTTTGATCCCAGGATCCTTCTGGCGCATTAGGTGAATGGCCCTCATGGTTTCCCAGTACCGGTTGGGATGAGAGGTGGGTGACTATATATATATACATTTATATGTTGATTGTGATTGTGTTTGTGTTTGTGGGTGACTCGTGTGTAACGTCTGTGGCTCGGGAGTATTATCCTACGTGATAATGCATTTGGAAGGTCAATTAAATGATACGATATTTCGAATGATCTCAAAGAGAATTTTCATTATATGATTTCAAACCAGACTTTAAGAAACGATTAAACCAAAGCACTACAGATGAGTGTCAGATAAAGGGTCCAGCTAGGTGGATTGTCTGTAGGTGTCAGTAACCCTATAGACGAGGGTCAGATAAAGGGTCCAGCTCGGTGGAACATCTGCAGGTGCTACTAGCCTTATAAAAATGAGTTTAAACCTGTTATATTCTCGTTTGAACTTCATCTTGAATATTTCATTAGCTATATTTCATTTGATTATCTGTTGTCAAGCATATGCATTCATTTATATATATTGTGGTAGAAGTGTGAAAGTGATTTCGTATGTATTTTATTTTGTGAAAATAGAGTCTGATTGCAAGTCCAATAACCTGATTGTGGCAAATTCGCACTAAGAATAAAATTCTCACCCCCATCCTTTGGGTACTTTTACAGGTTCTAGTACGACTGGGTCTAGGGAGGCACGCGAGTAGTAGTAGGCCCCCGGTATATGTCACATTTACCATAGTCGTTATTTTTGTTATTTGACTATAGATGTGTATAATATGTACTGATTTTGTTGTATAGCTCTCTATGTCATACCTGACAGTTGGTATCCGTTGAAAATACCTTTGATATGTTATACTTGTACTAGTCTCGGGTACTTGGATTATTATATATGACTTGTTTTATATATTTTTGTCGTGTATTCTGAGTGTTTGTTGAACTTTCTTGTAAGTATACATGGAGTTGTATGCTTACGGCGGGGGACTGTTGCGACCCGTGGCCGCGGGGTGTGACAGTTCTCTTTGGTGGTATCAGAGCCATGTTGGTTTTACGTCCTAACCAGACTGATAAGATGCATGAGGGAGGTACAGGATAGTTGGGCCGTCATGACTAACGGCTTATCTATTATAGTAATAAGTAAATACAAACTGAATAAAATGTTTCTTGTATCCAGCAGTATGGAAGGACATCGAGGTAGGGGACGACCTCGAACGAGAGCTCGTGATCCTATTTAGGATCTACCTATCGAACCAGCCGCTAGTAGAGCTGAGACCGAACCTGCCGGGCCTGAGGTTCTGAGAGTGGATCTAGGGCCTAGAGGTGTGAAGAACCGGGATCGAGAGTTAGATGAGAGGTTGATCGTGGCGTACGAGAGAGGTCGCCAGGTAGAGAGGCGTGATGCGGCACCGGAGGTTCAGAGAGGTGCTCCTGAGGAGTTCAGGAGGTTATATGACTCCTTCATGCGCCTTAATCGAAACTTATTCTATGTCAGGTACCTGAGGAAGACATGGTGGAGCTAGCCGAACAACAGTTGGAGAGTGGCGCGAGGTTCTGGTGGGATGGGGCCCGACGCAGTTATATCGGGAAGAAGGTAAAGATTCCGTGGGAATGGTTTGAGCAACAATTCACTCGACGATTTCTAAGAAACTTGCAACGAGAGGCGTTGCGGAGGAAATTCCTAGACCTAAGGCAGAATGAGCGGCCAGTGGCAGAGTACAACAATGAATTTCTCGTCCTGTCAAGGTATGCAACAGATGTGCAGAATGACATGGTGAGATACCACAGGCAGTACTTGGACGGATTGGATGATGGTATATCCATGATTGTAGATACCCAGCAGCTACCGAGCTTCAGGCAATGATGGATCATGCAGCTCAGGTGGAGCTGCAATGTAAGAGAAGGAAGGTGCAGATGACAAAAAGAAATGTCAAGCAGAGAGAGGATCACAACAGACAGATGAGGTCAGGGGGAGGCCCGTCGACTACTAGACCCCCTCCCAGACATATAGCGACACCTGGATTCAGATAGGATTTCAGTCCAATGTGGTGCCGTTCATGTAACCAGGCACATTCCGAGCAAGATTGCAGACGCCACAACCGTGCATGCTTCACGTGTGGTGGCATGGAGCATTGGGCGAGAGAGTGCCCGAAGGCTGCATCGGGGTTTTCGAGGGGCAGTGATGCGAGAGGACCCACAGGACGTGAACAAAGTGGACCACCATCTCGGGGTCGAGGTGTTTCGCAGCCAAGCGGAGGCAGAACTGGAGGGCAAGTGTCGGCACATGCACTCGGTGTATCGGAGGTCGCCCATGACGGATCAGCGACTCAGGCCGAGACGATGACAGGTATACTTTTTATCTCAGATCACGATGCTTATTACTTGATAGATACCGGATGTAGTCATTCCATTGTATCAAAAACCTTGGTAGCAAAATGTAACTGGCCAACCGAAATCGGTAACCAAGTCCTTAGTGTCCAAACCCCTTTCGGTTCGACTGACCGAACAATCACCACATGTCGAAACCAAAAAGTCAGAGTTGATGGAAGGGACCTCGAGATAGTCTACTGGGGATGGACTGGTTAACAAGACATGCCGTGACAATCGACTGTCCGCATTGCAGGGTCTGTTTTGTGACTTCAAGAGGTAGTATGTTGTGCCTACTGAACTGTAGAAAGGTTGGAAGGTTAATACCGTGCATTTCAGCTGTGGAAGTTAGGCATCTGATATATTCAGGGTGCAATGCGTATTTGGCGGCGATAGTGTATACCACTACGGAGGTTCCTGAGATAAATACGATTCCGGTGGTGTCAGAGTTCGTGGATGTGTTCCCGGAAGAGATAGTTGGACTACCGCCTGAACGAGAAGTGGAGTTTGGCATAGAACTGGTACCGGGCATGACGCCAATTTCTAAGACTTCATACCGCATGGCTCCTGCGGAACTAAAAGAACTCAAGGCCCAGCTAGAGGAGATGCTAGAAAGCGGGTTCATTAGGCCGAGCACATCTCCATGGGGTGCTCCCGTGTTGTTTGTGAAGAAGAAAGATGGTACCCTGCGGCTATGTATTGACTACCGCGAGCTGAACAAAGTAACCGTGAAAAATAGATATCCCTTACCCCGAATCAATGACTTATTTGATTAGTTACAAGAATCTTCAATTTATTCTAAGATAGACTTGAGGACGGGGTACCACCAGCTAAGAATACGGCCGACTGATGTAGAAAAGATAGCCTTCCGAACACGCTACGGGCACTACGAATATCTGGTTATGCCGTTTGGGCTAACGAACGCTCCAGCTGCATTTATGGATCTGATGCATTGAGTGTTTCATGATCTGCTGGACTCGATAGTGGTGGTTTTCATCGATGACATCCTGGTGTATTCGCGATCACGAGAGGAGCATGAGGTACATCTGCGAATAGTGTTGCAGAGGTTGAGAGAGCATCAGTTGTTCACAAAATTCTCAAAGTGTGAATTCTGGCTCGAGAGAGTGACATTTATCGGTCACGTGATATCAGGAGAATGGTTGGCAGTAGACTCAGATAAGATTCGGGCGGTGATCGATTGGAAAAGACCAGAGACTGTTACGGAGATTCGCAGCTTCCTGGAGCTAGCAGGTTATTACAGACGATTCGTACTTGGATTCTCCCAGTTGGTTGCTCCCCTTACGAAGCTGTTGTGTAAGGATGTCAAATTCGAGTGGAGTGCCGCATAAGATTAGAGTTTTCAAGAGTTGAAGAATCGGTTAGTATCTGCACCGGTTCTTGCCATGTCTATTACGGACGAGAAGTATACTGTTTACACTGACGCATCCCGATCGGGTTTGAGATGTGTGTTGATGAAAGTATAAAACTATAAAATCTATTTGATGAAAAAGAAAGCGCTCCTATGATATTTTATTTAATAAGGGAAAATTGTGCCAATACCACTCCAAAGTTTGAAATCATGCCAATACCATTATAAACTTGATTAATTTCTAATTTTGCCTCAGATACTGTATTAGTGTATTAAATTTATTAAAAATTAAATGAAAAATTCTATTTTGGTATATGTATTTATGTATTTCCAATTATACCCTTGATACAAATGTTTTGTCCCTTTCCTGCATCTGTCGCCTCCTTACTAAAAATCACGCCTTTCAGCGCCTCCTTCTCCATGAATCGAGCCTCCTTCTCCAGCGCCTCCTCCATGAATCGCACCTCCTTCTCCAGTTGTAATCGGCTCATTCTCCATGGCTGAACCTGCTTCCTCCTCCTCCTTGTAATCGCCTCCTCCCCTCCTTGTAATCACCTTCTCCTCCTCCTCCTCCTCCTCCTCATCCTCCTCCACCTACTCAGCACCTTGCATAACCCTAATCCCTAATCCCTAATTCATAGAGAGTATTCTACAAATGTGTAAACTACAAAAATGTACTGAATTTTTTGACAAATAATCTTTGTATTTTTGTTGGAAATTAAGGTAGAGTATAGAAGCAACAATTCAATTCAGCAATTTTGGGTGTAAATTCAGCAATTTAGTTGGTATATCATAATCCTTTCTAGTAATTAACATGATCTGGAAATCCAAACTAAATTAATGTACTACAAAATAACTACTGAGAGATGACATATATAATAACTACTGGAAATCCAAACTAAATTAATCCTTTCTGGTGATTGTTAGATCCCAGCATCTAAGAATTAACTTTTTTGAATAGTTTCAATGACATATATAACAAAAAGTTATGTCTAGCAACTGGTTTTTTAGTTACAAAGTGAGCAATGGTGGTGTTATCAATAGGTTTTGTTTTGCAAAACTATAACATTCCGATGGACTCAAAAAGAAAAGTTAAATTATTTTTGGTGCTGATATTTTGTTTATTTTGCACAAAACAAGATTCTTTCAGCAGCACTGGGCTTATTGTCTCATCTAAGCTACCTCGGTTCTCTGACATGTATACTCTGATTATAGCAAGTGCTGATCCCAAATCCATCTCTGCTAAGAAGCCTGTGCACTTTACCAAATCTGTCACCAAATCTATATAGTGGTTATTTACAGTGATTTTGTTAAATTAGCAATCTATATAGTGGCAAATATTAGTTTGTTTGGACTTCTAAATGTGAATTTGACATAATTAACTATATTTTTTTTTTTCTAATCTTCATCGTCTTTCTTGAGTGTTTGTATATATGCTGATAATTACTGTGTTTTGTACGACTTACACATTTGCCCCTATGATTCTATTGCAGCTATAGGGTTTGCCATCCGAAGAAAGATTCTCATTCGATTTGAGAAAGGTGTCAGGTTCTACATGAATCATGCTATCTTAACTCAAGGGACATTTATAATAAATCACTATCATAGATATTTGTTCGACAATTGAGAGTTCCAATTAGAAACGAGATGGACGATGTGAACATACTTTTGATGTTATAATTGACTATGTAGTACTATGTTGATGATTGATTTATTTAGCTATTATTTTGGTTAGCATAAATTTGTTGAGGCTATTTTGGGAGTTGGTCATTGTAATTTATAAAATACGTCTAATGTTATAAATGATGCGCTTATTGCATGTTGTTATGTAAGATCCGTTCATTGCAGACATGCTAAATATTTTGTTTTATTATTTTGTTATTCAATTCATGCGTTTAATTCGTATACATTTTCATATGCTGGAAATCACTCTGTGTATGATATTCAATTCATGTACGATTTACTGCAGATTAAAAATACTATTGTTGAGCACACATAATTTTTTTATAGCATAGATATATAAAAATCAAGAGTGCATACATGTCCAAATTAGGATGAGAAAGAAACAACTCTTTGAAGAAAGATATGCAAAACGGACTACAGAAGCATACAAGCATAGGTTCACAACAGCATAGATTCACAAAAACTGTAATTTATATTTGTACAACACATAATTTAAACATTAGCAACTAAATTATGGCTAGGTGCAAACAATGTAAAATTAAATTCCGATTGTTTGTTATATCAATACATTGACCAAACAACTGTTTTTGCACATCTCCGCTAGCATGCATTAGACAACAATTGTCTATGTACTAGTACGCTATTCTTTGTCAACACCATCCAAATTGTGTTCAAATTGTACTAGTTTTCTCTGCAAAACATGACAGAATTAAAAAAAGTATTAATTAAAATGAACCAGGTTTGTATTTAATTACAATTAAACAAAAATGACTACTGCAACAGGTTGTGAAAAATTAAACAAAAATTCTTAAAAATTATAAAAAGTAAAAAGTACCTTGTGTATTCTTCTATTTTACAATGAACCATATTTATGTACCAGTTGCTTCTTTTTTATGTTTTTACTAGTTTCAATGTATTATGGTAAGAACTCAAAGAAAAAAGAACGTCATAATATTGCTATTTGCTACAGTATTTAATGATGTTACATGAGTGGTACATGTACCAGTAAATGATGTTGTCTATCCTTAACATTCTGAAAAGTAGCAAGCAAGCAAAATAATTAAAGAGCTGTGCCAGTGGAAGAGCAGTGTCCATCAAATTCTGATGACATCATTAGGTGCATGATAGTGGAAGCACGATATCTAATTGTATGTTTTTCAGATACCTCCATTTGGTTGATGAGCTGTTCCATCTATAAATACTTGAATTATTTTATGGTGACATACATATGCATAGCACAAAATATCATCCAATCAGGAATGATAATTTAGCCCGAATTAGATCCCGGTGATTAAAAACAAGCTTGGTCAGTTTTATTTTCTTCTATCTCAGCTCCAATATCTATCTGATAGTCAACTCATCTTGAGACAAATGTAGAGAGAACGAATGATCCATTTTTGATTTAAAGGCATCCAAAATGTAAGTTACAGGGAAAAAAATAAATAAATAGTTCCATTTTCAATAACTCTAGAGACTAATATAATTTACTAAGAACATAAGGAGCATACCTCAAATCTAGTGAGAAAAGTACGAGCAGAACAAATTAGATAGCTGTACTAATTTATCAGTGGCGCCACATGTACATTCCTCTATTACCAGTTGCTTGTTTGCTTTTCACACCACCGCAACTTCAGATTAAAAAAAAATATATATATCAGAAAATCAAGAGAGAAAGGAGAGAGAAGCATAAGAAATATATCAATTTCTAGATCGCAAGGCCTGTACCTTGTAATCTCACCCTGAATCTCGCTGTGCCAGAGAGAAAAGCAACACAGAGTTGTGCAAGATAGAGACGGAGAGCCAGCAGGGCTGCGTGTGGGAGAAAGAACCGGCAAAGTTGTGGTCGCCAGAGAGAGCACGGGAGATTGAGGCTAGGGTCGCCATTTCTGAGGAAGGGCTGAGAGAGAAGCACGGGATTGAGAGATGTGCTAGGGTTCTGATTTCTGAGAAGGGTATTATTGTCAATATTATTATTATTATTATTTTAATAGAGTAATACAGTATCCGGGAGCAAAACTAGAAATTAATCAAGTTTATAATGACATTGGCATGATTTCGAACTCTGAAGTGGCAATTTTCAAAATTAGAGGTTTTAGAGTGTGTATTGACATAATTTTCTCTTTTTTTTTTTATAAAAAAATAACCGTCAACAATCTATAGTAAATTTCTGCATTTTGATTTTTTAATAAAATATATATATATTTCAACGAGTGGTACGCATAATTGTTTAATTTGCTTTTACATGAAAGACCATATAAATATGCTCACAAAATAATACATTTTAAGGACTTGTTCAGCGAACGGAAGAGAAAGGCGAAATGTAAATGAAATTGTAAAATTTTTGAACTGATTTTTATTATTTATGTGAAAAAATAAAAATTTATTTTAAGTGAATTTGTTTTCCATGTGAATAGTAAAAAATTTACTGCAGCCGAATAGGACCTAAGTGTTTTGATCTTTTTCAAAGAAATAATGGACCCCGCTTAGTTCAGGCATTCAGATTCCACAATCAAAAGAAATGATTTAACCGGTCTGAACTGTTCACTGGTTTCAGAAAAAACCCCCGGTTTTTTTATTTTTTCCAGTGTATTTACTTATTTGGTCTTCTATTTAAACCGAACCGGATTCGGTTCCGGGTCCGGTTTTAATGGCAGGCTTAAAAATCTTGAACCATCTTCTCAAATTTCCAAGCATGAATTCATATGGCAGCGTTAAATAAATCAAATTGAATTAGCATTATGGCCCATCGGCTTTTCAGAAAACCCAGTATTTTTTTATTTATTTCATAAACCAACCCTGAGTAATGCTTTTATCTGAGCTTCAAATCTTTTGGTCCAGGTTTGCCTCAGTATGTTTCCTAACGTTTTCCAAATTATAATGTTACTTGTAAGAAAGAATGAGGCTATGATACTATGCTAGGGGGTGTAAACGGATCGGATATTATCCAATTTCGTCTGGATTTGAATTCAAAAAATTATCTAAATTATCTAATTTGTATCCGTATCCGAGACTATCTGTATTCGTATCTAAAAAATTATAACGAATAAAAATACAGTAAGACTTAACTATCCGTATCCGACCGTTTACACTTTTAAACCACAACAAATGTGTTATGTCTTCTTAAATTAATTTATTAAATTGCATATAGATATATATTTTGATGAACAATATAACACTATGACATAATTAGTAACTAATATTTTAATAATATAATAGATATTTTGTAACTAACAAGCTAATTATGAAAAATATCCGTATCCGTCCGATATCCGATCCGTATCCGTAACATTTAATATCCGATCCGTATCCGTATCCGAAAAATTACAAAAAGGATACGGATACGAATACAGTAAGACCACTATCTGATATGTATCCGACCGTTTATGCACACAGTGTATTGGTCCGTACTGTAGATTAGTATCTTTATTTTTCAAAGTCAGACAGTTTGATGTGAACTGTTCAACATAATTACTATATAAATTGCATACTAAATTTTATACCTTTTAGAAAAGGTAGAAAATGACTGCTTTACAATGGTTTAAATTTTTTAGATTCAGTGGTTTTCTACTTATCTAGACAAATAGTAAAAATATTTTAAAAAAATAGAAATTTAATATACAGTACATTTTCATGTGATGAGCATGTTGAACGGTTTAGATCAATAATTTAAATTTTGTAATTGAAAATATTAATCTAATGTATGGATCAATTAATGTGCCGTATGCATTGTATTAGTACCATAGCATAGCCTAACTCATTATGAAAAGTTGCATGATGCTTTTTGAGGTTTTATTAGTGCCATTGCCTAACTCTTTAAGAAAAGTTGCATGATGCTTTTTGAGGTTTTGCAATATTGCAAGGCAAATAAGTTGAGAAATTGCTTTTAAGAAAAAGCATTTGGGTCCCTGTCTCGTCTCTGCTTAAACTTTTCTTGAAACAAAATAAATCAATGTGCAATTTGATTCTTAGTTGCATTTAATCTCTCTCTAGTTAGCTAGGTTGCAAGTTGAAGAGTACATTGCTTAATTTTTTACAACAAGAAAATTAACTTGCACGGGTAAAATGGTACATTTTACGTTAGCAACAAAATTAAACTGCAAAATTTGAAAAATTCAAAAATATCATTTTTAAATTCCGATTCACCTTGAGCGAACCTAGGTATGGACAAGTTTCAGTCCATGCCTAGCTAGGCTTAATTTTGGAATAAAACATTTTCTATTTTATATATTTGCTTAATATACATAAAGTAGTTTGAATCAGTGTTTTAAAAATCAGTCTATTCGGCCGAATATTCGTATTCGGTTGAAATTCAAATAGAAAATGAGAATTCGGTCCAATATTCGGTTTCGAATATTCGGCCGCATATTCGGCTGAATATATTTTTTCGCATATGATTTATTCGGCCGACTTTTTCCGCATAGAGAATAAGAATCCGAATATGTCCGAATATAGCCCGAATATGTCCGAATATTGCCTGAATATGGACCGAATATGCCCGAATATGGCCCGAATATGACCGAATATGGACCGAATATGCCTGAATATGCCCGAATATGGCCTGAATATGGCCCGAATATGATTTATTTGTAGTTTTGTAATCTGTACTGTGGGTTGTTAACTAGTTCTAACTTATGTTATGTTTTATTTATGTTTATTTGTAATATTTATCTATGTTTATTAGAGTTAATGTCTATAATTTTTTATTTAAAAATCCAAATATATAAATCTGAATAAAAATCTGAATATACGGCTGCATACCGTATATGCAGTATTCGGTGATTTTTTGAATACCGAATAAGAACCGATTATTAAAACACTGGTTTGAATTATGATATTTCACCAAGCTTATAAAAAAGGTCTGAATTTAATAAATTTACTAATTCACTTGATAAAAGTTACTATAATATATTATATTGAATTTGATAATATCATTTTGGGTTGTAGGCTATGATATATCTGGGTTCATCAATGATACACTAAATCACAAAATGACTAGGTACACAAGAAAAAAATTGAAATTTTAGAAAATACTTTTGGTACACTAAATTCACACAATTAAGGCAAGTGGTTCGAAGCAAAGGCCTAAAAATAGTCTATTTGGGCCTACTCCAAATGTGGAGAAACTGTACATCAAAATGAACCACTTCAATTAATTTTAGTGCTACATTGTGGACCACTGAAGAAGAATCACCACCTTTTTTAGGTTTCCTCTTCATGTTATTTTTGTCTAATAAATTGACAGCATTTGCACTTTGAGTTCCATTGGGATATCATTACTTGGGGTAAAAGAGGAGGTATTGCACAAATTTTTGGCGTAAAGCATGTAAAAATTTCCAACTTGATGCATATATTTTTTTAAAAACTTGGTAGTGATAACTTGATGCATTAGCTGGGTATTTAAATTAAAATAATAGTTCCCAAAAAAATATGGAGTTTTAGGGGGACGCATAATGGGAGATCAAAAGGATTAATATTTCAATTCACACTTTAGAATTTGACTGTTAAAGTCTCATTGTTACCAAAATTCAAATTCACAGCTAATAATACCAAAATTTGGACATCAATATCTATTTTTGCACTTGATATAAACACTTCAAATTTCCCGAAATTTTTATTTTCAACATAAACAAAATAAACCAAAACACCCCAGTTTCTAGGGATTTCAAAAATTATCCAGACCGCTGGGCCATTATGCAGCCTCAAATACTATGGTCCGCACATGCATACTGTGTCCT
>CAXKVR010000941.1:0-131638 GCA_964058845.1 Carex sylvatica
AAGAAGTTATGCTAATATAACTTCATGTTTCCAATCAAATACGGTGTAAGTTTAAAAATCAAGCAATACTAATTTTCTTAAACTATTCTATCACTAAAAAGCAAAGTGTATTGGGAAAGCATATGGAACTAAAGCCCTTGGCACTTGATAGGGGGGGGGGGTACTAATGCCCATCAATCCCTTAAAGGGTTGCCACTGTCCCAAACCTTTTCCTTTAAGGCCACAACCTTAGAATCACTAGCCCTAAATAGCTCTATTCCCTTGTGAAATAGGGCAATTGGCCTTCGGAAATTGGCAGCAAGACAAGCAAAGCTAGACAAATGACACAAGATGTTGGTTGTCAACCCTTTAGGATAGCATTAGAATCCCTGCCAACATTCGGTGGATTCTTATTTATCATATATTTTCTTTTATTTGAATGAAGTTTTTTTCAAGATATTTTTTACTTATCTAAAACAATTGTAAAAAAAAAAATATAAATTTTGAATTCCAAGTACAATTTCATATAGAGATCATTTTTAACAGTTCAAACTGCTTGTTTGAACTTTGAAAATAAAAATATGAATTCATAATATGGATTGACTAGTAGTATGAATATTACCACAGCCTCGAACCTCGATCACTCTTTTTTACTTTTTAGTAAATCGTGAAAATGCTTACTACAAAGAATATATATATATAGAGGAGGGATCAAGTTACAATAAGTTACAACAAGTTACAACAATAATTTCTACATTTTCAAAGTCCAAATCGTTGATCCAAACCGTTCAACATGATCTCCACAATAAAATGTGCTTGGAAACCAAATTTTACATTTTTTGGAATTTTTTTACTATTTATTAAGATGGGTACAAAATTCAATGGTCTGAATTTGACTAGTTTTTGTACCCATCTTAATAAATAGTAAACAAATTCCAAAAAATGTAAAATTTGGTCTCCAAGCATATTTTATTGTAGAGATCACATCTAACGGTTTGGATCAATGATTTGGACTTTAAAAATATAAAAAATGATTTGTTGTAACTTGTTGTAACTCAAAAATTATTGTAAACCGTTCACCTTGTTCTCCATATTAATATGTGTTTGGAGACCAAATTTTATATTTTTTTTAAATTGTTTACTATTTTTTTAGATTTATTGAAAATTGTTATTTTTTATGGTCCATATTTGTCTGAAAAACAACGATTTTCAATAAATCTAAAAAACTAGTAAAAAAATTCTAAAAAATGTAAAATTAATTTGATCTCTAAACACATATTAATTTGGAGAACAAGATGAATGGTTTGGATCAGTTATTTGAACTTTGAATCCGGTGATTTATAGTCCAATGTACAAAAATACTTATGCATTACAATGTATGGTAGCCTTACTTATATATATATATATATACTAGCATCGTATCCGTGTGTTGCAACGGAAACAGATTATTTTATTATAAAATATTATAAAATAAAGAAGATCAAGTGTTTCATTATTTCATTATTTGCGTGACCTTTTTGAAAATCAACCTTTCAAATACGTGCTGCACAAATCTCAAAGCAATAATAATACTGATACGATACGGATACGGCGATACAACAATTTTCAAAAATGAAGGATACGATACGGCTATTAATATATATATATATTTATTATTTTATATATGATATTTATATAATTATAATTTAAATCAAATTTGTAGAGAAAAATAGTTAAGTATTATATTTATCTACCAGATAACACATGTGAATTCTAGTGCAATGATAAGAATTTTGGCACCAACAGAATCCAACTGGGTTCGAATCCCGCCTTCAGCAGAAAAAAAGAGTGCGCGGTCCACAGGCTTTATATAATTATAATTTAAATCAAATTTATAGAGAAAAATAGTTAAATATTATATTTATCTACAAGATAACACATGTGAACTCTAGTGTAGTGGTAAGAATTTTGGCACCAACAGAACCCAACTGGGTTCGAATCCCGCCTTCATCATAAAAAAGGGTGCGCGGTGCACAGGTGCGGTCCACAGGCGCCGTGCGTGGTTCAGAGGCGCGGTCTACGGACGCTGAGATCATATGCGGCGTGACCAGTGCATGCTTAAGTGTTGAAGCGCATAATTTGGAAAATTCATCTATGTGCGATTTAAAAATTCAACGGCTGAGCATCCTTTAAAACAAAACAGTAAATTAGGACCCTTGCAGAATCTAGACATTAAGCTCCTTAATAAGGAGGATATATATATATAATTTGTAGTAAGCATTTTCACGATTTACTAAAAAGTAAAAAAGAGTGATCGAGATTCGAGGCTGTGGTAATATTCATACTACTAGTCAATCCGTATTATGAATTCATATTTTTATTTTCAAATTTGATCTGTAAGCACATTTTAACATATCCATTACGTTGAACGGTTTGGATTGACTATTTGGAATTTAAAAGCTTTGAATATGAAGAGTGTAATTCGATGTCACCAAAAAAAGATGTAATTGGATCCCTCCTCATATATATATATATATAGAGTAAGGCTACGCTACTTCGCGAATTAAATGAGCTATTTTATTTCGCGCTCATATCTCTAGTTTCAAAGTCCAAATAGCCGATCCAAACTGTTAGATGTTTAATCTATATTAAAATGTGCTTGGAGACCAAATTTTACATTTTTTGAATTTTTTTTACTATTTATTAAGATGGTTTGAAAATCGTTGTTTTTATTAAAATTCTGCACCATTAAAAAATAATGATTTTCAAACTATCTTAATAAATAGTAAATAAAATTTCAAAAAATGTAAAATTTGGTCTCCAAGCACATTTTAATATAGATTAAACATCTAACAGTTTGGATCGGCTATTTGGACTTCGAAACTAGAAATATGAGCGCGAAATAAAATAGCTCGTTTAATTCGCGAAGTAGCGTAGCCTTACTCTCTATATATATATATATTATGGTACAAGCAAAATAATATGGCGACTTTAATGTACAATCAGTCATGATATGTTACTCCGTTCATGTCATAAGCTAGTACCGTCCCTTTGATATATTATTTAGTATTTACCATCACTTCTTATTCTGGTTTATTTTTGTTTATTAATCAAAGTGTATTTTTTTTGTTCTTTTGGCTATAACTAACTTTAACCTGAGATGCAATTACTTTCTCTACCAAATGTTAGTTCTGAAGATAGATTTTTCAAGATATATTGCTCCGGAATGAATTGAAGAATCTACTACTGCAAGATAAGGAGATTATCTTCATCTTTTTAAGAAGAGATTTCAAGCTTTATTCCGAAAGCACTTTTTGGGAACAAGTGTTCGACACATTAAGATCTTCATTGATATATGTTTTCTGATTTTGCAGAGGTATTCAAGGCTTCAAGCTAACATCCTTAAATTTACAACTAAATAACTTACATCATTGTATATATATATAAGCAAATCGAAACTTCTATGTGTCTCAAATTTTAGCAAGAATTAAGTTTCGTACAGACATGGGCGGACCCATGTGGAACTAGGGGGACAACTGTCTTTCTCTGAATTTTGAGTTTTAGTGGTGATTTGTCAATTCCAATTAACTATGCCCCTCTCTGTAAATTTTTGTTGCCTATCTCTGAATGTTTAATTTGTAATTCGGGTTAAATATATGATTAAAATCAAAATAAATTTCTTCAATTATAATTGATAATTAGAATTATAAGTTAGAGGATTAGAAATTACAAATCAGAGTATTAAAAAATATATGTCAAAGCATTATTTTTTTTATCAAGTACCCAATTAGTTAATGGATTCAAATCCAAATTTTTTGCCCCCCCCCCCCCCCCCCCCCCCCCCCGACGAGGATCATATTTAGTTAAATAGGTAATAGTTAGTATTTAATTATTTATCATTAATTCTAAGGATTAATTTTCATGTTTAGCATGATATACAAAATATTTATGAATTGATAAATAGGCATGTAAGAGCCGTGTAATTCATACAAGAAAGAAAAATAAATAAAAAATCTGGGAGGAAAGGGAGATTCATGGGAGTCTTGTGTTCTTGAGTTCTTGAGTTGTTATATTAATTTTTGACATGGTATGAGAGTGTGGTTGCTTGGTGATATAGTTAAAGAAATTGTTGTCCTTCTTGCCTTTAACTTTAATTTCTCGTGCCATACTGCTCTAAGGAGCGATCCATATTTGGTAGAACAATGTCAGAAGGCGAATCCTAAGAATCGACCACCATTGCTACGTTGATTGAGCAGATGGCGAGAATGATGACTCAAATGGCAGCTATGCAAACTGCTGCCAAAAATAATCATCAACCGGCAGCACAAATCATACCTCAAGTTGTTACCATGATCGAGGGTATAATTCATTCAAGTGCTATTGATGTAAAATTCGTGGCACAAAACTAAGGTGCACGAACTGTGGAAAAAACCGGCACACAAAGGAGCAACGCTTCGAAGTGGTAGGCTATCCGGATTAGTGAAAATATGACAAAAAGAAGAAGTATGAGGAGAAAGAAAAAGGTGTAGCAGCAACAACTATGGCTGCAGGCAGTTGAGTGACCAACAAGTAGCAACCAACACTTGTACAAAGAGAAGCAGTTGGACCCGAACCAGAGCCAAGGCAGCAGCCAGGACCGAACCAATCTGGTCAGCATGTAGCAGTCAGAACTGAGTCACAAACAAAAGGAGAAGTTCATTGTGAATGTAAAAATGGTATTTTCAAAACTAGCATGGATAAGTGTAATATCTCGGATTGGAGCAAAAACAGAAAAAATGAAGGTTGGGTCATTGACTCGGGTGCAACCGACCACATGACACATGAAAAAACTGAATTAGAAATCATGTGCACTTCACATAAAACTGGAATCATTAATACAAATGGGGAAGTTTATTCTATAGAAGGTGCAGGAGAAATTGTATTACCGAATCAAATAAGGTTGAAAAATACACTTGTGGTTCCTTCCCTTGCAACAAAACTGATATCTGTTAGCCAACTTACAAAGGATCAAAATTGTGTTGTGCTTATGTTCTCTAACCATTGTGTAATCCAGGATATTCTCACGAAAAGGATTATTGGTCATGGTACTAAACGGGATGGGTTGTATTACTTGGATGAAGTCAAAATTGGTAGCAATTATATAGTAAGGGGAGATCATATATCTACTAAGAATAAAATTTGGATATAGCATAAAAGACTAGGTCATCCGTCTTTTGGATACATGAAAAAGTTTTTATCCGATTTATTTTTGCATTTAGATCCTAAATTTTTTTTTTGTGAAACATGTATCCAATCTAAGAGTCATAGAACAACTTATTATAGCAGTCAAAATAAATGTAAGAATCCTTTTGATTTGATACATACAGATGTATGGGGACCATCCTTTATAATTTCCAAATCTGGTTATAGATGGTATGTTTCATTTATTGATAATTGCTCCAGAATGACTTGGCTTTATTTGCTTAAAATAAAAGATGAGGTTTCTAAAGTTATTCAAGATTTTCATTTATTGGTAAATACTCAATTTGAAAAAGAAATAAAAACCACAAGGAGCGATAATGGGACATAATACTTGCACCAGAGGGTACAAAATTTTTTTAGAGAAAATAAGATTATTCATGAGACAACATGTGTAGAAACACCTCAGCAAAACGGCATTGCCAAACGAAAAAACAGACATCTCCTTGAAATGATCCGATCACTACTATTTGAAAATAAAGTACCTCCTATGTTTTGTGATAATGCCATTTCATTTGTTGTATACCTCTCAAATCGTACACTCACAAGTGCAAATGATTATAAAACCCCCATCCAAGTCCTATCATCTGTCTTAAATTTGCCTCCAAAAATATTTGGGTGTGTTGCTTATATCCATATATAAAAATTATTTCGCACAAAGTTAGAACCTAGGGCTGAAAAATGTATTTTTTTTCTGGGAATGAAAACAAATTAGAAATGTTATAAATGCTATAATTCAGATACTAGAAAATTCTATACTACCATGGATGTTACTTTTTTAGAAAATAAGTCATTTTTTTAACAAAATTCAAGATCTGATTTAGGAGGGCAGCAGTCATGATGAACCAGACTTTGATTTAACTTTTTTATCCAATCCACTAGTAGCTGATTTAGGTCTAGGCCCAGCAGCTGATTCGGGTACATGCCCAGCAAATGATTCGGGTCCAACAACAGCTGATTAGGGTCCAGCAGCAGTAGATTCAGATATAGGCCCAACAGTTGATTCAGGTCTAGCAGCAGCTGATTCAGGTACAGATTCAGCAAATAAATTGGATCCAGTAGCAGTTGACTCGGGTTCTAAAAATGATGAAGGTTTTGAGCAACAAAATCTAGCAGAAACAGGTCAGTCAGGCCATTCACCAAATGAAATTAACCCATGGATAGATCTTACTGAGGCAATCCCATAAGAGGATAACAACGAGGTATGTGTTAGTTTGTAATAATCTAGAAGTCAATAATACGATAAATTATCATAAAGCTTTGTTCATGAATTGAGTGATTAAATAAACTGTCATTTTGTTGCCTTGAATATTATTACATTTATGAATCATTCCTTTATCTGACTAGAGTCAATAACTGGAATTGTGAAACTTTATAATATAGATGATATATATATTCTTAAGAGTCACTAACCGAGGTAATTAGCAGGAACACTAATTAACCATTACAAGGTTAGTATGTGGATTAAAAGATGGTCAAGTTTTACAGACCACTGACAAGAGATGTCATTTTAATCACATAAATACATGTTCTAGGAATATGGTATTTGACAGACCCCGAATGAAACATTAAATGGAATTGTGTATGTGTCATTAATATTTTTATTCAGTGTTAAGGTCTAAAGTATGAGGTATTCATCTTTCCTACTAAGAAATGTGTATGTGTGATTGTTATCTAACGCTGTCGGTAAAACGCAGTTATAACGGTAGCTTTTCGGTACACATAACTTAGCTGAGGTAATGATGGTTTACCAAAAGTACTATTGTCCCTCGTATCTCTATACGAGCTATAGCATCACTGGGCCCCTTGATAGAGTAAGATTATCTGCTAGCAGTATAATTACAAGAGTAATTATATTTGATAATCTGCTCAAGATCAAGAAAAGATTAAGTTTGCAAAGATGACACACACCTACCTTGAAACTGATCTGATAGCTATGAGACGAAAGAACTGACACGAGTAAAATAGTTTATTGGATTGTGATATTGTACAGTACAGCATCATCTGTGTAATTGGATGGTCATGACGCGTTATGCCAGATGCCTCTCATGATTATAGAAGTTAAAACAGTTTTAATTCTATTTACCAACATAACACAGATCCTATTGGGTCACACCGTATAGGAGCTAATCGGAGAATCTTATTGATTAATTATAAATTAATTATAATTAATATTAAGATGGTTATAATTAATTATACATGATATAATTAAATTATAAATGTCATATAAATTGGCAAAGCAAAAACAAAAGGTTAATTTATAAACGTACACGTTACGTTGTATAAAAGTTACCGAAACAACAAACCGCAAGAAATATAATTGTTCAGAATAATTATATGGATGTTAAATTAAATTTGGGCCAAGGGCATTTTGGTCTTTTTACACATGACATGTCATCATCCTTATCCACATGACATGTCATCATCCTTATCCGTTCAATGGCATTTTCGTAAATGGCATTTTCGTAATTCCCGAACCTCCTCAAATGCCTATAAATAGAGGGGTGAGGGTAAGAGAGAAACACACTAATTTCTGAGATATCGAATATGTCTGATCAGTTCGGTAATCTATTTTCTCTCTTTCTCGGTTTCTCTCCCAAATAGTGTTTCGGTTGGAAAAAGAAAGTTATACGTAGTTGACGTATAATCTTGCGGGTTGTTGAGAAGTATATTTACGGGATCGGTGAATAGTGTTTTCTCGAATTTTGCAGTATTTTAGTTTTGCTCATTAGTGAATCTGAATAACTGCAAATTCGTGAATAGTGTTATTTCGTCCTTTTCTCGGTGAATAGTGTTTTTGCAGAAAACCGCAGTTTACGGTATTTATGGCAATAAGAAATAAACCGCTCTCTGGTTAGTCCTGGTGGATAACCGATAGAGGTATCACACGTGTGATACTCTGAGACGAATCATTCCCTGGTGTAGCTCTTCTCGCTCAGCTACATTCCAATCTGAATTTGGAAACAAGGTATATACATGTTATATTAATCTATTTAATTGGTAAGTAGATTAATGCTTTAGAAATCAATTATGGAGTAGATCTATAAAAGGATTAAATAGGGTTCTGATGTCAAAGGAATACGGAAGGTGGACCCCTTGGAATGTTTCCTGACATACCCCGTTTAATCCTTGGATTAAGATTAGAAGTAAAAATTTTGTTTTACGTTCTTTCCGCACTTAATCAAATCAATGGGTTTGAACTGTCAAAACCCCAACAGTATGTTCTTCTGAAATTCAGCCTAGATATCCTTCACGTGTTAATCGTGGCAAACCACCAAGAAGATACATCCCAGAAGATGGGACGAGTAAAGAAATAACATATCCAATTGCAAACTACACCTCAACCGAAAAATTACCACAACCATTAAAGAATTTCGCAGACCAACTATCTTCTATCGCCATACCTGAAAAAGTTGAGGATGCCCTTAAAAGTAAAGAATGAACTAGAGCAATGACTATAGAAATAGAAGCTCTAGAAAAAAATTATAAATAGAAAATAGTTGATTTACTACAAGAAAAAAGAACAGTTGGTTGTAAATGGATGTATACAATCAAGTACAATGCAGATGGAAAAATTAAAAGATATAAAGCTAGGCTAGTGGAAAAATAGTATACACAAACCTATGGGGTTGACTTTCAGGAAACCTTTTCTCCGGTTGCAAAATTAAATTCGGTTCGAGTTTTATTGTCCCTTGCAGCTAACTTTGACTGGCCATCACATCAATTTCATGTCAAAAATGCATTTATTCATGTAGACTTGGAAGAAGAAATTTACATGGAGCTGCCTTTCGGTTACAACCATATTGGATCAGACAATAAAGTGTGTAAATTAGAAAAGATATTGTATGGTTTGAAACATTCACCAAAAGCATTTTCGGGAGATTCTACAAGGCTATGAAAAACTATGGGTACAATTAAGGAGATTCTGATCACACCATGTTCTTTAAAAGGACTGAAGGTAAAATTACAATTCTCATTATCTATGTAGATGATATGATTATATGATTATAACAGGCAATGAAAAAGTTGAAATTGAGAAGCTTCAAATAAAGCTGTCAAAAGAATTTGAAATGAAAAACATGGGAGATCTAAAATACTTTCTAGGGATTGAAGTATCACAATAAAAAAATGTATATTTCACTCTCAAAGAAAATACGTTCTTGATCTCTTGGCCAAATCTGAAATGTTGGATTGTAAACCGATTAGACCCTAATGGAACAAAATATGAAGTTTGAGATTTGTTCTGACCAATGTCCTACGAACAAAGAAAAATATCAAATGTTAGTTGAAAAATTAATATATCTGTCACATACTAGACCTGACATAGTTTATGTAGTTGGAGTAGTAAGTCAATTCATGCATAATCCAAGTGAAGATCACATGAAAGTTGTCACCCGTATCTTACGATATCTAAAGGAGACACCCGGTAAAAGAATCAAATTTGAAAAGAATGGACATACAAAGATTGAAGGATATACAGATGCAGATTGGATAGGAAGTATCATGGATAGGAAATCAACATTGGGTTACTTTACTTTCGTTGGGAAAAACTTGGTAACATTGAGAAGTAAGAAACAGAATGTGGTCGCCTTATCTAGTATTGAAGCCGAATTTAGAGGCACCGTGAAAGGGATTTGCGAATTATTATTGCTACGAAAAATGATCAATGAATTAGAACTGGGAACAAAAAATGAGATGAAGTTGTATTGTGACAATAAGGCTGCAATTGACATTTTACATAATCCAGTGCAACATGATAGGACAAAACATATAGAAGTAGACAGTCACTTTTCTAAAGAAAAACTTGATTATCACGTTATTTCTCTTCCCCTTGTTAGATCAACAGAACAGGTGGCCGATATTTTAACCAAGGCGGTAGCAACTAAAAATGCTAGAGAAGATCAGAATGGTAGGTATATACCTACTCTCTTGAGGGGGGGGGGGTGTTAAGATTACACTTGGTTCCAGCATAAGTTGGGGATCAAGCCGAATCCTCTAGAAAATCTATATCTAGTTAAAAGAAGGAAATAAGAAATTCAAGGATATCAATCATATCTAGTGAAATAGACAATAGATAGTATTCGATTATTTGTCATTAATTCTAAGGATTGGTTTTCATGTTTAGCATGATATACAAAATATTTCTGAATTGATAAATAGGCATGCAGAAGCCGTGTAATATATACAAGAAAGAAAAAGAAATAAAAAAATCTGGGAGGGAAGGGAGATTCATGAAAGTCTTATGTTCTTGAGTTCTTGAGTTGTTATATTAATTTTTGACAAGATGTAAGCAAGAAAATGATTCCATGACTCTTTTTAGCTGTGTAATGGCTAATTTTTATAATTTAGGCTAAGAATTTCATGAATTAACTAGACCAATAATTGGAAAATTTTATAAAATGCTTTCCTTTCAAAAGTTATAAAACAAAATATTCCTCTTCTAAAATTATTAAGTAAATATCTTTGTGGCCCCAATTTTCCCCTTTCTCACCTCCCTCCCCATTACTCCTTTCCCCTTCTTTCTAAATATCTCCTCTCATATTGGCCACATGATTTTTTTTTTCTGATAATTACACTGGAAATTTTCCATCGAAATGCATAAAGATACTTATTTTGTGAATTAAGTCTAGTCTGTTATGGGGTCTAGAAGTCATTCTTCAAGTATCCCGTCTAGAAAAAAAATATGGATATCGAGCTAGTATCTCTTACAGTTGTTATCCATTTATATATTCAAATTTCTCAAAGGATAAGAAGCTCCAGTGACAACAATTTCAGTTGAATATTTCCTATTAAACTCTGAAATAGTTGGATAAGTGTTGTGTCACACCCCACGGCCCCACGAGGCGCGACAGGTGCCTCCTGCCGTAGACATACAGTTGCCCGTATGCCTACAAGGCAATTACGATATAATAGAAAGTAAAACACAACCAAATAAAACAAGAAAAAAGTTCATAAATCCCAGCTGGTCAGGTAATATCATACAAATCCGTATCTCGATGGATACGCATCACAGGATGACATAGAGAATATATATATACAATCAAAACATAAATATATACATGTCTCTAGTCACAATACCAGACAATCTAAGCAACGGTGAAACCAGGCCTACTGACCTCGTGTCTCTCTCGGATCCGCCGAACCGGTACCTGAAAAATTAACCCAAAAGAGGGGATGAGAATTGAATTATCAGTGCGATAAATTGCCACAAATCGTTCCTGGACTTGCAATCACAGATTATATTCAAAAATAAAACACAAATAAAGCTCAGATCAGTTTATAATCATATATAAACATAAATGCACAGACCCGACAACATTTATTCAAATGAAATCACAAATCAGGAATTGCCAAGATGAAATTCAAGCACACAATGTTTGGTTTAACTCGATTTCAGAATATCTGGTAGTAACTACAGATGTTCCACCAAACTGGACCCCAATTCGTTCCCACTCGTCTGTAGGGTTACAGACACCTACAGACGGCTGCGCCAGGTAAAACCTTTTCTCATGACACTCATCTGTAGTTACAGGCTTAACTGTTTAATTAAAAGTCTGGTTCCAATTCATATCCGGAAAATCCATATAAATCCAATTGACCATCCAAACGCATTACCCCCTGGGTAATGCCTCCGATACACAGTCACCCATAACCAAAATCATAATACAAAGTCACTTACCCCTCGTCCCAACCGGTACTGGGAACTGCCGAGGGCCAGAAGATCTAAAGCTTTAGTACACTGGGCGTCAAACGTCCATGCATAGACTTTGACAAATCCGGATTCACCCCCTGGGTGACGTCATCACGGTGGATGACCATAATACCATATCCACCAACCGATGGTGATATAAAGCACGGTGACTTTAATTCCAAAATCAGATCATTCAGATCAACACAAATAATAACCATACCAGCATGCAAATCAATCAGATAAAATAATTCGAGTTTCACTTTATTTGGGCAATGCTATGCATATAAATCAAAACACAGTTTAATTTCTGAATATAAAATATCAAACAAGTCCAGAAACCCCGCACCTGAGTAATAGCACGCTCTACTAAGGCTCAGGCGTCTCGAACGACCCAGAAATCCTTTGCCTCGTATGATTACCACCTATTGCACGTTAAATTCGATTTCAAAATAAAGACCAAACCCTAATTCGAATTCCAAATTCAATTGGTAGGTTTAACCAAATAACAAGAATCGAATGTTTTACGAAGTTATAACTCGATTAATTCCCGAATTTCACACACAAAATACCAAAATCCATTTCCATAAACCCAACCCCAAAACCCTAGTTCAATTCCAAATTCCACAAGCAAATCAATCCGATTATCGAGTTATAACGTTTCAAATCAAATTCGACTTCGAATTTCACCAAAATATAACAAATCAATTGAATTAGGGTTTCCAAGAGAAAAGGAAGATCAATTATCACAAAGTAACAACTAATCGAGCTAGAACTCGATTACGAAACTCTAATTACAAATTTTAACCGAAATCATGACAAATCGAATAAATCGAATAAATTAGGGTTTTCAAGAAATTATAAGGGAGAAAGATATACCAAATTGAAGCTTTCTAATCGATCAAGGATCGTCAATTCAGCTCGAATCTCGATTTTCCGGTCAGTTCGATCAGTTTCCGCGCTCAATTTCTCTCTCTCTCTCTCTTTCCCTTTTTGCTTCGGCCTAAACCTAGCTCTCACGGTTTTTATTTCAATATTTCCACCGAAATATGAAAGAAGAAGAAAGGTTTTGTTTTAATAATTGGAATTTTGCAAATAAACCCTCCAACTTTTAGTTATTAACAAACTTTAAAATGTTTGTTACAAATAGGCCCTTATGTAAATGTTTTATTTATTAAAAAGAGAAAGATAAAGACAGAAGTCCATTTTGCGAATAAGTCCCTCAAAAATAGCAAGATGCACCCCAGTGCGGGTCAATCATCCGCACTGCGGATCCATCCAGCCGCATTTACTGCGCAAATAGCAAACACACACCCCAGTGCGGATCAATCATCCGCATTACGGATCCGTCCAGCCGCACTCACGGCGCAGAAAAAAAAGTCCGAGCCTAGTGCGGACGCACTGAGGCTAGTGCGGATGATACCATCCGCATTCAGGACTTAGCGAAAACTTCAGAAGAGTACAGAACTTACCCGCAGTGCGGATTCCCATCCGCACCACCATCCGCACCCAGAGAAAATTGCAGAAATTCGTTAAGGAAATTCTCCCAGTGCGGGTGAAGCCACCCGCAGTGCAGGTCATCCATCCGCACTGGACCGTTTTTCTATATTTATAATTCGATTCTTGACGCCTTAACTCAATCAGTCAGTATAAAATACTTATTATAAAATTCATAATGTCACATGTTGTACACAATAAATTATATTTATAGTTTTATATTCCAAGAAAAAATAGTTACTTAATTTTCATTAAATCAAAGTATCAGTAATAAAAAAAATTAAGAATTTTTAGTTCATTACCAGAATAATGAAATCATAAACAAACAGATTAACAAAAGGCAAGGGACAAATCAGGTTACCACATCATTTCTAAATCTGATCAGGTCAGCAAGATAAAAAAACAACTGACCAAAAACTCTTCATTTTTCATGCAGATATATAATAGCAACTGACTCATAATTAACTTAATGATTTTAAGCCCAAGTTAAAGTTTTGAGTCAATAAAGTTGAATAAAAAATTAAGAAATAGGGGAACGTTTCGCACTAAATTATGAAGTACTAAACTGACGAGGATAATAGTTATTAATAAGGTCAATTTGTTGTATTGTATAAATTTTCAGAATACAATTAATTCTCAATAAAAACAAAAGAGCTGAGAATCAAATATTTCATTGAATAATGTATCCACCTTTTTTACTTCAAAGAAATAATTTGTTAGCATATTATAACAATTGAAGTAGGTTCAGATAATATAATGGAACCATAGTTGATAACATTTTTCATCTCAAACATGTTTTTAAGGATGAAAGCTGCAAACACTTTATCTAAGTTCCTTCTTTAAAAATTATCAAAATGGTTTGAAATATTGTTATCGTACAACATTTAATTTTTAAAAGAATTTAAATAGTCTCAAGCATGGAAAATTATTTGAAGCATTTGGTCTACCAAGCATGCTATCAATTTGAAGCATTGTCACCTCTCTTATCAGACAAAATAATTCAATTCACTTAATTATCTTTTGGTATTCTGAAAATTAATTCAAAAATACTCAAGTGCCAGATAAGTAGAAAGGAGAAAGAAAATTGAGAAAGGAGAAAGAAGGGGAAAAGAGTAACCAAGAGAGAAGAGGAAAAAGAGGTAAGAGATCCCGGACTCGCTCTAAATACCCGGTAAATGGTTAACCGGAAATATATTGGGAGTCCGGTTAGTGGTTAAGCGGATATAGAATCCGGTTAACGGTGCACCGGAAAGTTGGTATAATTTGATTTCCCGCGAGGGCTCTGCTGAGTGTGGACGGGGCGTGGACGCGTGGGATGGTGGGGGGGGGGGGGTTTGTTATTTGAGGCTGGGTTAGAGGCAGAGCCGCAGAGAGTGAGAGGGATTGATTCTCAAAAAAAAAAAAGGGGAGGTGTGCTGCGAAGAAGAGAAGAGAAGAGAAGGAATTAGGTTTTTTTATTTTTTTTATTTAGAGGATATTAAAATAGTTTATAATATTGATTAGAATTGTTTAGAATTATTTGAAATATTGTTTAGAATTATTTGAAATATTGTTTAGATTGTTTTGAATTATTTGGAATATTGTTTAGATTGTTTAGGATTATTTGGCATATTGTTTAGAATATTTAGAATTATTTGGAATACTGTCTAGATTGTTTCGAATTTATAATATTGTTTAGATTATTTGTTCAACAATTTAGAATAATTTAGATTATTTATTTAGAATATTGTCGGAATAATTTTGATTATTTTGAAATAGTTTGGATTAGTTAAAAAAAAATTGAAAACGATTTAGAATATTTAGAAAATTTTAAAATGGTAGTCCGAATAATTTAGAAAGTTGCAAAATAGTATAGAATAATTTAGAAAAGTTTCAAAATAGTTTCAAAATAATGTAGAATAATTTAGGAAGTTCCAAAATGGTATAAAATAATTTAAAAATATGTAAAGTGGTGCCCGAATAATTTAGAAAGTTCCAAATTAGTTTACAATAATTTAGAAAAAATTTAAAATGATTTAAAGTAATTTGTAAAATATTAAAATGGTGAAAAATAATTTAGAAAGTTCCAAAACAGTGTAGAATAATTTAGAAAATTTTAAAAAAGTGGCCGAATAATTTAGAAAGTTTCAAAATAGTTTCAAAATAATGTAGAATAATTTAGGAAGTTCCAAATTAGTTTACAATAATTTAGAAAAAATTTAAAATGATTTAGAGTAATTTGTAAAATATTAAAATGGTGAAAAATAATTTAGAAAGTTCCAAAACAGTGTAGAATAATTTAGAAAATTTTAAAATAGTGGCCGAATAATTTAGAAAGTTTCAAAATAGTCTAGAATAATTTAGTAAAGTTCCAACACGGTATAGAAAAATTTAGAAAATTTTAAAATAGTGTTAAATAGTTTAGAAAATTACAAATTAGTTTCGAATAGGTTTACAATAATTTAGATAATCTAAATTGATTTAGATATAATTACAAAAATGTAAAACAGTTTACATTAGTTTAAAATTTTTAAAAATAATGAATTAATTTTGTAGCATGGGAGACGAAATCAATGAGGAAGTAAATATGGCGCGGGATAATTTTAGTGATCTGTTGTGGATACCGCACAACTATCACAGGGTGTGTCTCGCTTCTGATGAGGTAAGCATTTACTCTTTTTTTTCTGAAATATCATCTTGTTTGAATTTTTCTAATTTTTATTTTTTGTAATATAGAAAATGGAGGTTATAAACGTGAAGCACTACCGTTGTCAGACTGCATACCACGTTGCATACGCGCCATTTTTGATTAGATTGGGTTTATACCAGATCGCAGTAATGCCTCACAAAAAAATAGATGCGGCGCTAATACACGGACTTGTGGAGTGGTGGCGTCCTGAGACGCACACCTTTCATCTTCCATTTGGAGAGATGACAGGTATTAACTACAAAACTACTTTAAATAAATATATTCTTTGTGATAATTTAGTGACAATTGAAATGAAGAAATTTATATTTTTTTTATTTGATAAATTACAGTTACGTTAGATGACGTGAGCTGTTTGTGGGGTTTGCCTATTACGGGGGTCCCAGTGACGGGGAGTACAGACGGGAGGATTGCAAAAGGTCGGATCTTCGAATTGTTAGGGATAAAAGAGCATGAGTAGAGTGATTTTATGAAAAAATGGGGGCATGAGGGAAATGAAAAAACAATGGAGTTGACTTTCCTGAAATCTAAATTTCGTGAACTATTCAAGATGCTACCGGCAGATCGCGACGATCAAATACTGAAGTGGTAAATATTGCATATATATATATCAATTTATTTGTGTTTTAGCCTATCAATAATGTACTCACATTGTATTGAATTTTGCTAGGTATGTCCATGCATATATCTTGGACCTGATGTCGTCCAGTTTGTTCGTGAACAGTGGCGGGGACGGGATACCGCTGTGGTATCTCGATCTAATTGTGGATTTGGACCAGCCGGTACAGTACAATTGGGGTGGAGCAGTTCTTGCGTATCTGTATCGGCATCTATGTGTCGCTACCGACCCCAGGAGAGGATCTATGCATGGTCCGGTGATGCTTCTGCAGCACTGGTCGTGGACTCATTTTCCAGTTCACCGGCCGGAGCCTCAAACTAAAAACTGGGAACCTGTCTGGGGCGCTCCAACACTTGACACATGCGTATCTTTTGCGTACAAATGGTGTGGTCCGCACAAGTACAACGCATCCTCCCACTTCAAGACGCAGGGTGCACGTATTCCGCGGGGTCAGTTTCAGAGTTTGACGGAGGATCGTGTAAATTGGGAACCCTACGGAAGGGTCTACAATAAGCTCCCGACAGTGACTCAGGCGGGAAAGGTATGTTTCAATCAAGTTATAATTTAGTTATATGTCACTGTACTTATAAATTATAACTCACATTTTTACTAAATTTATCAGCCCTACTACTTGTATCACGGTCCATTGATATTTTATTGGATCGTTGAGCATACTTATCCAGATCGCTGCATGCGGCAATTCGAATTGTTTCAAGAGATTCCGGTGCCAGATCCACTGAATAGGCACACGCACGTTGAGTTTCACAAGTAAGGTTTACTCACTGTTATTTTTCTTATTTATGTTAGTTAATTTTGAGTATTAAGTTGTTACAAAATATTGAACAGGTTAATGTTGGGCTCAAAGAAGAACGAGTCCTAGGACATAAGACACGTGACATATGTTCAGTTGGCTACTGCATATGAGGCGCAAGTAATTAGAGAAGGCCGCTCGTTTAACCAAAATGACCTTCCACGTTATCGCAAGTGGTACCAGAAGAGATGTATGACATCTGTTTATCTGTTTGACCAGCACGTGGAAGGAATGGATCGTACGATGCAGCTCCCCAGAGTAGAGCATGGGCCGACTGGACACATTCCCCACGGACCACTTATCACTCGAACTGTAAATATTTTTACTTGCTATTCTCGTTGGTTCAGTTATTTATAACTCATAATTGCTAAAATTGAAACTATTTGTGTACAGGCATTGACTGGGATTGGAGAGTTGGCGCACGGTATCAAGATGTTCTTCACCAAGGGGTGGCGTAAGGTTGGAAAGAAATTAATGAGGACAGGCTGGCATCTCTGCTGTGATACAGGTTACGGTCCACGTGCGCGACAATTGATAGATGAAGCGGAGGTTCCAGAAAACTGTGAAGCAGTTCCATCGGACGAGCCTACTCCTATTGGGGTGTACCCATATCCTGATCCGCCTAGATTCGAAGGCCCAGATCCTTTTAAGGATTGGTTATACGACGGCACCGAATGGAGAAAATACATCCACCAGGAAGCATTTGCACCGGTAAATCCTCTGTATCCAGCCGCAGACCCCGGACAGGTAATTTTGTAGCATGGCTTAAAAAAATTTGTTTATAAACCACAACTTATAAAACTAACCTTCAATTGTAGGTATCTCAGGATCAGAGGATGCAAACTTGGCATCCGGAAAGCCTTTTTCAGCCGCATGGACCGAGCTACGGCCTTGATCTCGGACAGGTATGTACTTCGTTCAGAAGAAGTATTTTTTATGAATTACATGCATTTTTTTAGGAATTAAAAATGTGTATGCGGTTGCATGTCAATCAGAATCAAAGTGGACACGATCCGTCTTGGGCAGAATATCAGGCGCAGGGATTTGGCACACGCACCTTTGATGATTTTTTGGAAACGCAGCATCAAGAGGATGTGGAGTATGCACAACGACTATCTATGGATACTTTACAGCGTGAGCGTGAGGTTCAGACGACTAGCTGGCTTCTAGGAGGTCCATCTGTCGGTACTGGTGACGTAGGTCAGCTTCACTTTTTTTTTCTAACTTAGGGTGTCATAATAAAAAAGTAATGCAACATAAAATGCAGGGGCATCGACATCTCGTCCACCTGGTGGTGATGCAGGGGCATCCACATCTCATTCACTTGATGAGACTCCACGTCCATCTGAGGGTAGCCAAGAAGAAGAACCGCTAGGCAGGGGTCACAGGCAGCGCCATCGGAGACAGCGCTTCTCGCATGCAGATTATCCCGGTCATATTCCCGGCCGTTGATCTTATCTTTTATCTATTTCATATTTTATTTTGTGTTATTTTATTATGTTTTATTTTATTATGTTTTATGTTTTATTATATTTCATGTTTTATTATGTCTTAGTTTTTATGTTTTATGTTTTATATTTTATGTTTTACATAACAAACAAAAAAATAGTGTAGAAAAAAAATGTGACGACTAGATTTACAAATAATAAAAATACAGTTGCTCCTTCTTCATCATACACAATAAGAAGAAACATCTTATATAATATAAAAGAATAAAAAAAATACGGTTGCTATTTCTTACCAACTGACTTCTTACCAATCGACTTCTTACCAGTAGTCTTCTTAGCATCCGGCTTCTGATTAGTGGTAACCAATGATGTGCTCGCCTTACCAGTATAAGTACACGGAACAAACTCATCGTCTATTGTTGGAGGTTCTTCATCAATTTTATTTTTTTTGGGGTGTGGATTTTCAAGAAAGTCCTCGTCTGAAAGGGGTGGATTTTCAGTTGGTAATTTGATACCAAATCTTTTCAAAAGAAGTATTTCCTTACAGTGACATTTGGCATCCTCAGTACCTCTTTTGCTATTTTCCATCCTGTTTAATAACAAAATCAAACATAGACTAATCGTACAGTAAACATAGAATAATTGTACGGTAATGAATACTACAATTACATACAATTATACAAACCAGTACAGTACATAAAATAAAACAACATAACACTATTTATGTTACAAAACAGTTAAAACATAAAATAATTCGTAAGTTTATCCTCTACGACGCAGATTAAGACGAAATCCAAAGATGGACGGACCAGATGCACTTCTTCTTGCTGGTTGCTCTGATCCTTCCTGCTGGTTAGCTGTACCAAATGGCCCTGTTTGCGATTGGTTAGCTGTACTAGATGGCCTTGTTGAAGATGTACTTCTCATTCCTGCTTCAGATGTGGTGCTCCTTCCTGTTTCAAATATGCTCCTCCTTCCTGCGTCAGATGTGCTCATCCTTCGTGCTTCAGATGGCCCTGTTTGAGATCTGCTGTAAGATCCCCTTCCTGACCTTCTCGACGACGATGGTCCGGCCTCTGCCTGTCTTGCTGCCTCCTCTACATTACAAGTACAACATGTATTAAATTCTGAATTTATCTTGGATAGATATTTCTAATTAGCTGATTAATTGTACCTGCTGCATTCCGATCAATTGTCTCCCGATGAGCCTGATGTCGGAGTCTTCGACCCTGCATTCTGTCCATTTCCATCGGTATGCGGTTGTGTCATCTCCTTCCTTTTTTGATCAATCTGCTCTCAGGTTTAATTTTGGGGCCGTTGTATTCAGGCCATTCATTTTGGTTGCCTTTAGGTTCAAAACATGCACTCCATGTTTGTTCCAGTATTGACGAACTGTACAAGGGGCTGACGTATAAATTTTCATCATATTTCATTTCTTGGACCACTGCCATGAAATGAGAACATGGTATACCGGTCAGTTGGGGCTTCTGACATTCACACTCAATCTTATTGTTATCCCTGACAATAACTCTATACCCAAAATCTCTACGGGTATACTCAAGTCTTGGCTGATTACGCCTTGCAGGAATTTTTTCACCCCTAACCATGACCTCAAAAACTCCAATGTATCTACCGTAAGGAATCACAGTCATGTTCAGAGATTTATTGATACGCTTTTGCAATAACTCACTTACCCTTTCGGACCACAACTCACCTCGTTGAAGTCTCATTAAAGCTTTGTTCCGCCGTTCATAAAACCATCTATTCAACTTATAAAACGTGTCCTCCATGATTGCTGCAACTGGCAAGCGCCGACTAATTTTGAAAACAGCATTCAGTGACTCCGACCCATTTGTTGTCATTATTCCCCATCGGTGACCTCCGTCCATTGCTTGATACAGTTTATCCGGACATGGTAGCTCGTCTTCATCGTTAGGATCCCTCTTACCCACCTTGTTAAGATAATCGATAGCCTCTGGACAACCAACTTCGAAGTCTTCAAACATCTCTGTCAATCTCCTAGGTTTGCATTTGTTTACTCCAATTTTGAACCTATCACTGACATCTCTGTTCCGCCCCACGTGCTTGAAGAGGTTCTCGGCAACATGTTGAGAACAATACCGATGGACACATTGGTCGGTAGACTCATCCCATCTGAGAAGTGAACTCTGGAACACAGATTTAATTCCCAAATGTCTATCCAAGATGACACAGAAAAACGATTATCTCCAATTACTTTCAATCGCAACCATCTCATAAAAAACCCCCAGTTTTCTGCGCTTTCTTTCTCCACAATTGCAAAAGCCAATGGAAGTAATTGGTTCTCCGCATCGTACATACATGCCATAAGCAATCTACCTTGGTACCGTCCCGACATGAAACAAGCATCGATGCTAATAACTGGTCTGAGGAACGGCAGCGCTGCAATACAAGGCCCATATGCCCATGCGGCTTGATTGAAATACCTGTCAGTTTCTCCGTCAATAGGGGTCGAGGTCACACAATATTTGGTTCCTGGATTATTTCTTTGTATGGCTTCCAAAAGTGGAATAAGCAAGTTGTACGAGTTCTCCCAACTACCAAACAGATTTGCAATAGCAAGCTCACGGCCTCGCCATAATTTGTTGTACTTAGGTGTTACATTTTTGTACTCTTTTTTCACCAAATCGCGGATATAATTTATAGGCGCGCACACATCCTTTCTAATTGCATCATCAATTGATAGGACAATCATCTCTGCAATAAGCTGACGATGATCAGCACGCGTTGCCGGTGCTTTGCATACATGAGGCATTGCTTGTTTGGTAATAATCCAAGATCCTGAAAGGCCGTTAAACTTCGCGGATAACTTGAATTTGCAAAAATTATCTCTGCACTTTATAGTTAAACGTTTAGTTTTGCTTTTAGAAACCAAACATTCATAATTATTTCGGATATGAAACTCATTTATTGCTACCCTTAAAGTCGATTTCGACTCAAACACTTGGCCTTTGGCTAATGGATTGTCGAATGTTCTGGTTGAGCTGCTGAAAAGATCGATATCTGCAGGCCAAAAACCGGATATGTCATTGAAACTATCAACGGGATGTCTCATATCATCCCGACCAGTTATCGGGTTACGTGATTGTGACCGTCTGATTGCTCTAACGTCATTGTCGGAACCTGATGACTCATCTGAGAGCATCTCATCCCCGCTCTCCAAACTGTCATCATCAATCGCATCCACAGGTGGTACAAAATCTGGAATCGGTACTGGTCTACGAACCCGACTGGTACTGGGTCGGGATCGAGTTGTGGGTTCAGGATTCTGATTGGTACTGGGTCGGGATCGAGTTATGGGTTCAGGGTTCCTACTCGTACTGGGTCGAGATCGAGTTTCAGGTATCTGACTGTTCATATTTGATTGGGAATTAAAACCGGTATGGTTCAGTTCCAATTCTACAAATAACTCTAGAATCGGGACCCTTTGTGGAAAAGACGCCAAAATTTCTAAAATCATTTCGAACGATTGCTGGTTTGTTATTGGTACCAATTGATAGTCACGTTAGCCATCGGTAGACATGTTAAACCTGGCTTGGATTTCCATATTTGCTTCACTAACGGTATACCCAATCAGTTTATAAATCTCATTTTGGAGATAATCAAAGTTATGCTCCATGGTTATAGGTAATGAGTATTTAGGTCGGGTGCTGTAAAAAATCCCGTCATCATTGTACAGTATTTCTCCTCCAACAAAATTCTCACACAGATGACGGTCATTTTTTGTTTTGATTCGTCTGAATAACAAACTACAATTTTAAAACCACACCTGGATAAAAAATAATAAACTACTATTTATAACAAATTAAATAATAAGTAACATAATTTGTAAAACTAAATAATTTAGAAATTAATAAAAAATTACATTTTTCTTTTTTCTTTTTTCTCTTCCTTTATCTTTGCCCGAGTGTCTTCTTTTCTCTCCGTCTAAGTGTGATCGTGTGCTTCGTATCTATAATTAAAAAAAATTAACATAACTTCAAAAAAATCTATATAGCTAAAAAATATAGATAGTTAAAAGAAAAAATATAGATAGCTAATAATTTACTAATTTATTTTTGTATGAATGATTAAGTACAAATTTATATTGGAAAAAAGTACTAATTTATTCCCTTAAAAGAGTACAAATTTAAGTATAAGTCATTGAATTTTTTTTGTTATTTTTGGAAATATATTTATTCAGTGGAAATTATTGAACACATTGATCCTCGTTTTATTCTTCAAATAATTTGAAGAATATTTTGAAAAATAAAAAATTTACATATTAAGATGAATAATAATTTAATAGTTAATCTGGTCGATAACAAGAAGTCATGTCTTCCAAATAAAAAATACAGCAATACAAATTAATACAAATTAATTAAAATATTTGAATGTGTTAAAAATCTAGTTACTGAAATATTTTAAAAATTAATAAAGTTTAAAAAAATAATAACTTACATAATTTTATTAATAAAAAAAAAACTTACTTTTTTTCCGTAGAGTCTGAAACTCTGAAACTCTGAAACTCTGATTCTTCGTCAGAGTAGTATGAAATCTGCTGATTATATAACCAATCGATATGAGATTTCCGCTATTCTGTTAACCGGAATAAATAATTAATTCTGATTTCCGGTCCACTGTTAACCGGATCAAAAAATTTTCAAACCGGAATAAATAATTAATTCTGATTTCCGGTCCACTGTTAACCGGATCAAAAAAGTTTCAAAACTTTCCGGTGCACGGTTAACCGGTTGTATATCCGGTTATCGGTTAACCGGGTATTTGGTTTGGGTCCGGTAAACGGTTAACTGGTTATAAGTCCGGTAAATGGTTAACCGGTATTGGTGCGGGTCCGGTAAATGGTTAACCGGTTTATTTGGTGCTGGTCCGGGAAATGGAAACCCGGAAATAAATCAATTTTCCGGTGCACCGTTAACCGGACTGGGTAGATTCCGAATTTTTATAAAAATTAGAGTATATTGCGTAATTTATTAATTTTTTTGAACATTTATAAAAATTTCGGGAATAAAATTGGAGTCCACAAGAACATTTTATAAAAATTTCCTCAATAATCACGTAAATTAATTAGTATATAATATGTTATGCTTATTTTTTTTTGCTGCGTTTAGGTGCTTAGAAAAGTTAAGAATATTATAGTAATAAAATTCTGCCAAAGTCAATTGTTAAATTTTAAGATTAATTATAGAGAAAATTGATTTCATACCACTTCAAAATTATGAATTTAGAAAAATGTCACTCTAAAACTTTTGTTTTGCTAAATATCACTTCAAATCACATTATTAAAAAAAATATCACAATTAACAAATTATTATACATTTATAATAAAAAATAAACAGAATATGTTGTATTTTAAGTAATATTTTTGTATATTTCAAAAATATCCTCACAGTAATCCTTAATGAGTGTGATCCGATCCAAAAGAAATGGTCTAAACCCCCTGACCCGTCTCCTCTCTTCGTCTCCTCACCCTCACGGAAGCAGTATAGATCTGATGCCCATCGGACCTAGTTTGGTTCCGATGGGCAGCATCGACTGTTTATTCAATTAAATTTTGATCCAAGGGTTTAAGTCGCTTGGCGACTGAAGCGAAACAGATTCAATTAAACGGATCTGCAAGAAGGAAAGGTTTGATTTGGCATGGGTGTTGGTTCGGAGGATGTACAGAAATAGGATTCTCTCTCAACGAGCAACAATTATCATTATGGAATGGTAATCTCTTTGATTCTCTTTTTATTTTAAAAAAAGTTCAAATTTGATGCAATGCTTATTCAATTGGGTTGTTTCACGCACCCCTTGACTTCCTTCTATGTGTTGCCTTTTATTTTGCTCTCTCCAGCCCTTAACCTGACAATGGAGACTGAAGAGTAGTCCTGCTGCTGCCCTTGCTGATTCAGGGATAGAAGACGTATATAGATTTCTCTTTTTTAAAAGATCTAGATTAAATTTATGTGTTTTGGGTGATAGAAGTTGTCTCTGGTACCATACTGGTACATGTTGCTTTGATGGTAATTTTTGTTGATGCCTAATTTTGACAGATAAAAGTTGTCTCTATAACATACTGGTACAAATTGATTTTTGTTGATGCCTAATTGTGATAGATAATTTTCTGCAAGTACTGTTGTAACTATTCTTAGTGTGACTAACAAGTCCTCTACTTATTTTCAGATCCACACTTCACATGTGCTACTCAAAATTCAATGACATCATCCAATCAATCATTGACATGGATGCTGATGTGAAAAATTGCATTTAAGGAAGCAAAGCAACATAATATATTCAAGGAAGCTAAGCATTGGCCACCTTGGCTCGGGTATGTTTGATGACTTCACCCGTGGTGGTACCAGTAGTACTGGGCATGGTAAGCATTGCAATTGGATCTGATGTGAAGAACAGATATGTTACCAACCCAATGTATCTCAGTGGGAATGAAGATGAGAGCTAAGTTGGGGTTTGGTTTCAGTTTAGGTTTGTAGCTGAAAGATTAAGTAGGGTTTAGGTTGAATTAGGTTTTTATGGTCTTGTTTGTTTTTTTTAATCATATGTTTGGGAACTTGACTAGGAATGTGTCTATCTTCTCTCTTTACTAAGTTTTAAACTTAGGATTTTGGCTAAATGTGAGAGAAAGTGGCTAATATATATTATACAATGATGCTGGTCTTGTATGTTTAATGAATTCAATATACTAGTGGTACTTTACAACTAAGCTTATATTATGCCTACTTCTCATTTATCTTGTAAATGCCAAATATCAGTTGATACAACTAATAACTACTCACATATCATAACAGTTTTGTAAAAATTCATGAAAATATCTATGAATTATACTTTTTTTTTCTTGAAATGGACTATTTTGCCCTTTATACCTGTAACATGCATGTACTGGTACAGAGGTTCTGTGATATGCATGAACTTCAGAAAACATGAGAAAATGAAAATTAATTGTGTCATTGCTTGTTGTTAACTATAGATAAAATTTAATACAATTAAAAAAAAACTTTATTACTAAACTCATTAAAAATATTTACACATATTTTGAATCCTTCATCACAATAACATAGAACTGGACAACCCTCAGTATCTGAATATAATAATAAGACCTAAACTCTATCTTTCCAGTGAGCATCTATATTTACAAAACACTCATCAAAATCTCATGCAAAATTCCAGCATTAAATCTTCTTCATGATCCAACTAACAAAAGTATCGTCTTCTCAATGACCTTGTGTAAAATTCCTACATAAAATAAGAATTGAGAGAGTCATCGCAATTTGAACACCTCTCTCTTCTCAAAGGCTAAAGTTGAAAGAAAATAATATACAGAGCTGGAACTCCCAATAATAGTTAACAACCATATCAAAGCATAGCCAACAGTACCTCCATAATATTTTCTTGACATTTTGTTTCTTGCTTTGAAGGTCCTATGTTAGTGTGCATTTATGCTCAACAATCAAAAGTGGGGTTCATAACTGCAATGGAAGGTTTCGAGCAATCGAGCAATCCAGTAAAAGATATAAAAATATTTGTGTGCACATTTAGAAGGACAAATGGTCCACAGTCCGGTTATTTACGTACATTAGGATTAGAATTTAACTGATCTTGATCCGAACGATACTAATACTAAACTAATCTGAATCGGTTAAACAACCGATTCTAAAAGTTTGAATTAGGTTCGGTTGTTTCAAATAACCGATCCTAATAGGTGTTAATATGGATCGGTTGTTTAAAATAACCGATCATAATAGTACTAATTAGAATCAGTTATTTGAAACAACCGATCCTAATTCGAGTTTTCACCAAAAAAAAAAAAATTAGAATCGGTTATTTTAAACAACCGATCATAATTCCTTTTCTTTTCTTTTCAAAATCAACATTTTCACAAAATCAAGATATAATACATTACATATTATAACAAGAAATTTAAATAAAAAAAAATTTAATTAACAAACATACAAATGACTGATTGAACTATTTCTTCAATTAACACACATTTATGCAATTAATGTAAAGCACAACAATAAAAAAATAATAATTATCTCTTTTGCAATTACATCACTTGAGATTAGAAAAGACCCAAAAAACAAAAATAAAGGAAACAATTAGATGGAAAAATATTTTCCAATGAAAAATACAAAAAAAAAGTGTTTTAAAAGTATAATAATGATAAAATTAGATAAAGCTAATACCGTGATAGTTGATCAGCCAGATGATTAAGTAATTTGAGCGAGATGTCCTCAAGACTGTAAAACAATAAAAAAAAAATTAAAAACTGACACAATTGAGATGAAGGTGGGAGAGGCTCGGCTTTGAGAGGGAGAGACAGAGACAGAGTGAGACACGGAGGAGAGGGAGAGACGAACACATAGAGAGAGAGACACACACAGAGATCTGAGGATTTAAGAGGGAGAGACGGAGACAGAGAGAGAGACGCTAAGTTGAAAATGAGAGGTGCGAAATGAAAATAAGAACCCTAAGCAGGTTATATAGGGAGTTATCAGGATCGGTTATTTCTAAATAATCGATCCTGATTGTTTTTAGGATCGATTATTTATTGAACCGATCTTAATAGTATTAAGACTCAATTTTTTTGACTAAGTACAGAGGTGCAAAATGAAAATAAATCATAGTATCAAATTAGCACTAGGATCGGTTAATTAAAAAAAACTGATCCTAATAGCATTAGGATCGGTTATTTTAAACAACCAATTCTAATTTATTTATTTTTTAAATATTGGTTCTGCAAAAAAAAAAAAAAAAAAAAAATAGAATCGTTTGTTTCGAGCAATCCAGTAAAAGATATAAAAATATTTGTATGCACATTCACAAGGACAAATGGTCCACAGTTCAGTTAACAGTTAGTTGATTGCTAAATTGCACAAAATCCTGATTGTAATTAGCAATTTCTATACACAAGAAATAGTCACATACCAAATAAGTCTTCTTTCTGATGCTAACCTCAAGAAGAGATCATTGGCAGAGGATGTAAACTCGAGCAATTAGTGTAGTGGTTGCTCATCGGACAGGAACGGCGGAGTGGAGAGGACAGCAGAGAGGAGGCGGGCCGAAGGTGGAGGCGGACGGAGAGGAGGTGAGATTTAGGGTTGGCAACTTCAATTTACGTCCAAGGGGGACAGTGCCACAGAGAGGAGGTGTTAGAAGAGAAAAAGAATTTTTGAAGATCAAAGTTATTTTGGTCAGTTTACTTATAATGTAAATTATTTATTTTAAATTATACATTAATATGGTATTTATAAATGTGATTTGAAGTAGCATTTAGCAAAACAGAAATTTTGAGATGGCATTTTTCTAAATTCATCATTTTGGAATGACATGGAACCAATTTCCCCTTAATTATAATATACTAGAAGTTTCTAGATTTCTTGATCATTTTTATAGTCAAATCCATAGGAAAAAATATATATAGACCATCTAATCCTCATTCTCCACCTAGAAGTGCTAATATTATGAATTTAATTTTTTGATCTCCTTGAGTGTTGAAGATTTATCAAAATAATAAATTGTTGCTTAAGTTGTTGTTGCTGCTCATAGCTAGTTAGATCATTTTGGATGCTTTTGTTGTTTTGTTTTTCAAGGCTAATATCTATTTTTCAGAGGGATATTGGATACAAAGTTGTAAGATGTTGAACTTGAGAATGTCAGATCAGAATCCCCTATTGTTTATTTGTGATGCGGATCATTTTGTATATGTTTAAATACACGAGAATAATACTAATTCGAAAATAGTAATTATACTGCTCATCTTAATTAGATGTGCAATTCAAATAAGTTTTTCATTACCCAACAGAGTTAGCACTCTTTAAATTAGTACTATTTTGAAATTACAATCGAAACAAAATTTTACTATTATGATTTATGAGTAACACAATATTAATACTCGTCTCACACTAATTAACACTTTTTCACACTATTTGGTTAACACTATTTTTGTACTATTTTCAGTCACTAACTCAAATAACACTATTAATCCAAATAATATTATTTTTATACTCTGTTCCTTTGATGTCTAAACATATCATGGATATATGTTTGAATGCATAAAAATAGTACAAATTAAAAAACAAACAGAGTTATTATTTATTTTTCGATATTATCCAAAGATGTTTTCGAGATAGCGGCCGGGTTAGTTCATTTTGAATTAATAATTCGATTAATACAATCTTAACAACATTTACATTATTTTAAATAACACAAAATTAATATTTCTTTCATATTTTTTAAAGTAATAATTTTATTACACTAGTTAATTACTAATTTTAATAATTCCATTTTTTTAATACTCTTTTGACTATTCAAACACACTCAAATTTAGAGCTGCAGGTTGGTTGCCTCCGAATACATGTCTGATGTCTCAAGATTGAAGTATATATTTTGTAAATATTTTGCTCACATCAAATCAAATGCTCTTTTATTTTCTATTTTTGTTGTTTTTATATTTTGGATATATATTTTAACAGATAGTTTTTAATTGCACAAAGTATCTAGAGTTCTAGACACATGACAGTTTTCACTCTATATTGTCTATCCTATATATGAACTAAAAAATATTCTGTCAAAATTGTGTACCCTATCTTTTTACTTATTAATTATAAATAAGGAGGGTTCAAATGCCTTTATTTTTTTGTCTCTCCATCATACTTTTATTTTTTTTAAATTTAATAACTCAAAATTTAAAACTTAAAAATCAAAATAAAACCATTGAATATGCATGATTTACATTGTTTTATCTATGCACGTATAAAAAAAAATATTAATTTTATTTTAGTTGTCATCAAGAGTTTGTAAAAACATACTAATGTGAATAATTTATAGACGTTAATTTTTCAAATGATTGATTCACTAGAAAATAAAATCGAAATGTGATATTTTTTATGAGCATATAGAGAAAATAACATAGATCATATCTAATGATTTTATTTTGACGTTTATGATTTAAATTTTAATTTATTCACGCAAAAATGTATAACTAATAATTATCTAGATAAAAAAAAAAGTTCGACTAACTCAACATCTCACAAAGCCTTAACTCTAGCTCAACATTCCTTTTTTTATATATATTATTATTTGCCATTTTTATAAGCTACTTCGGCGAATTTGTACTAGAAAATATACAAATTTATCCATAACTTGGGAACTTCAAATTCCTTCACCCTAATTTTATACCGATAAATGGGCTCGCAAAATTAGGTATTTATTTTTCATTGGAAAAGAACTAGAGATCTTAATTAAATACTTATAAGATTCACTACTTATAGTTAAAAAAAAATGAAACAATAAATTTCTAATCCTGCTTGCTTGCATGCAACAACATCTTCTATCTAAAGTTATCTGTTCTACCTGCCAATTAACGGACAAATTACCAATTTTTTAATAATAATAATAATAATAATAATACTAAAAATAATAATCTCAACAAATCAATATTTACTTTAATAAAAAAAACATTTATGTTACAAACACATATCCTCAACCCTTTTTGAAAGCTTCATAATCATTCAACAAAAATAATGCCAATATCTAAAGTTTTGTTTAGCAAGCATAGCTAGAAGGGCTTTTTCATCTATAATATAGAATCATGAAATTATTTCAGCTACCAAAAAATGTACAACTTTCGTTAATTCAGCAAAGCATCACACAAATTGTGGCATGGCAGGAGCCTTCGTTTTTGCTGCTTCTTTTTTTAATTCAATTTTGAGCATTTTATTTTATTTGTTATTCAGACCATCTAATCTAAAATCAATTAGCTAATTATATCGATTTGATGACGCCATAAAACAATCTCGATGACATCAGCGATATCGATTTGGAATGTGACACATATACTCCAAAGTGGAATATTATATTGCTACAATTTGTTTGTTATTTAGGAATATGGACTTCTCCATTTTAAGATCTATTATACAAAGTTTAAAGTCAGAACTATCAACAAATTAATGCTTAAAGTAAGTTCTCTAACTATATTTTAATAAAGGAAGATTCTCAGCACAATACAAAAGATTATGGTGCAATAACCTACGAACCTTATAGCTATACACAATGTATAGCCAATGACGGTGAAAAATATTTAAACTCCAAAATATTTTTTTCCCTCTCTCTCCTTTTAACCATAAATAGCAATTTAATAAGAGAAATCCAACGAGGATGAACTACTTTTACTAAATCACCGCGTCGCTCCTATATACATTGATCGGCATCTTCTTTTTCAACACGCCATGGCCATTTTGTGTAATCTTGTTTCTTTTTTAAAAGGAGAGAGCCGGATCGTCGATAGAGTAGGATCATGAATTCAGTCTCATACGAAGAAGTATTTTTATTACTACCAGTTCCAGATTATGGTCCTAGTTAGGAGACTCTATATATAGAGATAGAAAACTATAAAGAAAAGCAAAGAAATTATATAAATTAAGAGAGGCAGAGGGACAGGAGCGCAAAGAGCAACAAAAATGTTACAGAAACTAATGTGCGAAGAGCAAGTTGATGAGGCTGAGATGTCCATTGTAAGTTTTCTTCAAACATTAGCTCTATTTTCCCTAATTCCAAAATTTAGTTCTTCCAATTAATTGTTTGGTCGTCGATACGAATTTTGTGTTCATCTTTTCTATTTTTAAAAGAATCCTTTGTTTATTTTACCCCGCCAACTTAATTACTGGATAAAACGACATTCCCCCTTTATTAGAAATGAAGAAGAAGACAAGCATTTTCTGATATGGTTTCACATTTGCACTTTCAAGTACGGCATATTATTGGAGAATCTAATCTTTGTTTATGCTTACGTATATGTTTAGAGTACATATCCTCTAATGCTTATGCCAAGACTAAAATTATTCTCCATGACCCGATGACACATTCTTTTCATTTCTTCGTTTTTACCATTCTTCTAAACGTACGTTAGACAATGGCATTGCAATCTGATGCATTTTGTACTGTATATAATAGAATTATTATCTTATTTTAATGTAAAATATTTTTTCTTAATGACAGGGACGGAATTAGAATATTTAAATTGGGGGAGCTAACACGTGAAATGCAAAATGCGAAATGTGTGGCAGCTAGGATTTGAATTCGAATCTTCGCAATCATAAAATAAAATTATTCTAACCACTAAACTACAAGCAAAAATTAACTTATAAAAAAAGGCAGAAGTCGGGTTAGCAGTTAAACTAAGCTCTCCTAAAGCTGCTAACTCAACATTTTATTGGAATAGCGAAAGCCATTAACCGGTCAAGAGATAGATTGCATTAGGAAAAAGTATCCAAATACAGAATAGAAAATCCGAGTTAGCGGTATTATATATGAATCATCCATGTTCATGTAATTGGCTAAACAACAAAGTTTTCATGATACAATTTTGTTGGCTTGGCTGTACCTCAATTAGGTTCATTATCTGATATGCAAAATATTTTGTCATGGCCATTGTTATTCTTTCTTTCTGATGAAGTATCCTATTTGGATTTATCTTACCAGAACAGTATCTTTCTTAACAATATGTTGGAGATATGATCAGGCATGGATTTGTATTATATCCATGCAAATCGCACATTATATAACATGCAAGCTTAAAGACTATAGGAACATTATGTTAGAAAAATTAGAGACAAAAACAAAGCATCTACACGTACTTTAACAAAGTCAACCAGTATACCTAGTTTCAGCTTCCCTAGTGCATCCACCAATTCAAATCTTTACTACCTACACTAACTAGTGACTCGCTAACTGTAGTAACCCTCCTATCTCCTTTATTCCATGCACTGATGCACCCCCATAATTTAACTTTATTCCTCGACATTTTGTCACACCATACACTTTCACATCCGTTTTACATGACATATATATTATATATTACTATGCATTTGTTAAAATATATAGCAGAACGATTGAGAAAGAAGACCTAGTTATACTGCTAGCTATGGAAACTTTTCTGTCTCTTGACATACTATCCCTTATATTTGTGAAAAATGTACAGGACGAAATGATCTCAAGCCCCATTGCACAACACCTCATTGATTTTTGTGATGATGGTGGCGGCGGATCACTCTTCCCCATTGGTGACCCCTCTCCTGCTGTCAGCTCTACTGATGTGGCAGGCTCCTCCATCATCACCACTAAGGTCATGCCTCCCACTGATGAATTAATCTCTGCCGCCTACGAAAGTTTTGGCCCAGCCATGGATGACGTTGACTTCGCTACTTTAGACGCCTTATTAGACACCCAACCTCAGCCTCAGCTGCAAGCTCAAACACAGCAGCAGCAACAGTCAATTGATCCTTCCATCAATTTTAACAACTTACTCCCACAATCACTAAACACTAGTGATTTTTCCCCTGATGAAGACAACCAAACAAAAGCCCCAGAAGATATGAGCAACCGCCTAATCCTGATGCGGCCCCCGCCTAACCTGATTCAGGTTGCACCGATGCAGAGACAGCAGCAAGGTGGCCTCATGGGAATAGATGGTGGGTTCCCGCTACCGATGATTCAGCAAAACAACACCGAACGGCAACGATTCTTTCATACTGGTAACTCCAGCAATGGAATGGCAATCCCCGAGCTGGGAGGGATGATATCTCCTTTTGGCAATGAAGGTCGGGAACAGCTAAGAAGGATATTTAGCTCTGGTGATCTTCAGGTAATTAAGGTTATGTGGGCTTAATTAGAGAATCTAGCTACTACAACATCAGTGTTATTTCAGCTGTAGTGACAATGACATCAAAATCCATCAAATATGTTTCAAACAATGAATTCAAACCATTCAAACCGATCTATCTTACAAGTGATGATTTACATGCAAAGTTTATAAATTTTGGAATTAATTTCTTATCAAGTCAAGCGGTCAAAAAAGGAAGTTTCCAAGTTAATTTTAATGCATTATTTTTTATTATTTTTTTATCACTTGACTTCATACAAAATGAATACGAAATAACACCGATATCATAGTAGTCAGACTCTTATTAGATGCATATTTATCACTGTGCATATATAGTACATTTATGTTGGGACCTTGACTGGTTAAATGCTAAAACAGGTCATAAGAGGGAGCCAAAATGTAATGGCAGGATGCAATGAAAGCAATGCCACACCAGTTTTGGCTTCAACCGAGCCTACCAACGCAGCATTGGAGGAGAGCTCAAGCTACAAGGTTGGCCGGCTCACGCAAGAAGAAAGGAAAGCAAAGATTGATAGGTACATTCGGAAGAGAAATGAAAGAAACTTCAAGAAAAAAATAAAGGTAACAGAGGATTTCCAAGGTCTGTGCAAATAAAATTCATTTATATGAGATATACTGAAAGCTAGAGCCATTTGCAACATACTATCCCATAAATGGCTTCACTCTCTCTCTCTTTTGCAATGTTGGTAGTAGCTGCCAAGCGATTTGATTAAATATAATAGAGTTCATACAAATCTCTCTCTCTCTCTCTCTCTCTCTCTCTCTCTCTTATTTAGCCCTTTTTGAAAATATACAAATCTGTTTCTCAAAAAAATAGAGTTCATACAAATCTCTTGTTTTTTTTAAATGGAGTTCATACAAATCTCTCTCTCTCTCTCTCTCTTATTTAGCCCTTTTTGAAAATATACAAGCATATTACATGCAACTGTTGCTATTGAGTAGGATACTTGCGATATTTCTCATTTTGCAAGGGTACAACTTATTTTGAGGTTAATTTTAGCCTGAAAATGTGTAAAACTTTATAAGAGACTTTGTATTGAGACTAACTTCCGAAAAAATGAAGTACGCATGTAGGAAAACCCTAGCTGATAGCCGGCCACGGGTACGTGGTAGGTTCGCAAAGAACGATGAATTTGAGGAGCCAATGAGGAGGTCATACAGTACTGGAGCATATGACGATGACGGGACCTCTCCAATGGTACTTAAACTATTCTTTGTGTTTCAAAAGTAAAATTTCCAGCAAAAAAAACATAGAAATAATTAAGTCTAGGTAGTAATATCAAACCAAATGCAAAAAAACAACAAAACAAAGCTAACCAAAAGCTTTTAGAAATGGAGTATCATGAAATGATATAACAAATTTGCCTTATCTCCTCTTAATAGGTGCCGGTGAAGGAAGATGAAGATGTTCACAACTCATCAGACATCCTAGCGCAGATAAACAGCATGAACAACATGAACTACGCTTTGTTATACTCCATGCCACCCGACACAAGTAGTACATGGACCACGTAAGAAAAATGAAGAGAAGAAGAGAAAGGTGACAAAAATTTTCCATTTTTACCCCACTCAGTAAATTAAATGGCACACGGAGGGAACTTTTGCTGCTTCTTTTTTTTTTTTTTCTTTTTATTTGAGAAGGAAAGAATAAGTTATAAACTTATCTAGTACATAGATTATTGTAGAAATATGTAAACTATTTTTTGTGTCTACATGTAATCATGTAGACCATTCCCTCAGTGTGCTTGTCGTTCGAGTGTGGGGATAGGACATCTAGTATTAAGATAATGTACTTGCTTGTAAGTATTGACAAGCAATAGGCAGTGACAGTAAACAGTTTATGGCTGAACTAAGATCTATAGACTTGATTCTTGTAATTACTTAATAATCCCATTTGCTATCAAATTGAGTGATTGATTATACTGTATGTTCATGATTTTATTTCAGCACTTTTTGTGTACAGTACTCACAATTTTAAGTAAACTGAGTGATGAATAAACTGTACAAAATGCATGGTGTATTTTTTTTCAAGGGCTACTGTCAATTTCTCTAATTCAGGAACAATCAGAAAGGACACATGGCATAATTCTCTCAAAAAGTTAAAAAGGAAAAAAAAGGAAAATATCTCGCTATATATTACAGTTCCAACATCATCTAAACTGAACTTACTGATAAGATCTCATGTATTGGTACCGATAAGGAGAGCAATTCAGAAATTGAATACCCTAATCCTATTTCAATCTCATTTCTGTCTATAATATCATTTTCTTTTAGCTCACCGAAAAAACCATTAGAAAATCCCTCATTAACATAAAAACTCTCTTTAGAAAACCGACTTCTTTGATAACATAAACACAATCCATTCCTAGGCCTTACAGTGTCTAAAAGACAACAGTTAGAACTGGACCCCCGATCCCACCAACCGATGGCAAGCCAGAAAGTTACCTCCTTGATGAGTCCTGCAGTCTTTACCATATAGCCCAATGCATCAACGCCAGTACTGATAGTTGAATCGATTTGCAAGCCAACAAATCCTTCTAGAACCTTCGTGAAGTTCTTCGAGACCTTGTACCTGTCAAAATTTTGGTATTTTTTATTATTCAATTAAAATAATGGATTAATATTTTTAAAACAAAAGAGCAGCAAGAATGCCCATTTTTTATTCACAACATTAAATAATAATAAATTAAATAATCAATAGCATCATTTTTTCAAAATTTCCAAAAATTGCATGACCGCAACGAATCATTGTGATTTGTGGCTCAGGTTTTTTATAATTGTTCAGCGATGCTGAGAGATGGAGAGAGACTAAAAAATAAAAGCAAATTCATTGCATTGCGGTCTTGGCTATGGTTAGAAGTATCAAAAGAAATGATGCTACCATTATAATTTATTATTCCTTTTATTGCTATAAATAAAAGACACTGCTGCCAGCTCTTTATATTACAGAGAACACATCCTCTGCATGAACGATCCGTTTGAGTTTTAGCTCCGGACCATCCGATTAGAATCCAGGTAGATCCGCCACGCATGTAATACACAGAAAACCAAGAAAAAAAGGAATTCATAAGAGTAATTAGGGGTGTTCAAACGGTGAAGGAAAAGTCTAAATCAAACGGTCAGTTCGGTTGAAACTGAAGTAAAATAGTCAAATTAATTTTGTTTTCATTTTTAAAAAATAGAACCGAACTGATTAAACCTATCAATCAATTAAAAATCAAACCGAACAAATTGAAGTAAATTCTCATTAGTTCAGTTCAAACCGAAGTAAAACTATTGGTATCATTATTAACAAAAAATATACATGTTTAAAAACAAGTTGTTCAATTCAATAAAAATATGTGATGTTCAACAAATACTTAAACCAAAATTAAACCAAAAAATCAATCCATTTAAACAGATATTTTTCGATTCAGTTGAAAACCAAACAAACTGAACTGTTTGAACACCCCTAGGGGTGTTCATTGGTTCGGTTCGGTTGAAACCGAACTGAATTAGGCAAACCAAAGTTATAATTCGGTTTTAAAAATAGAACCGAACCGATCCAAAGTTTTATTTCGGTTTGTTTGGTTTTTTCGGTTCAAAATAAAATATATTAATTTTTTTATTTAAAGCAATTGATTTAAATAAACCGAATTATATTAAGAAATAAATCGTGGTATTAAGAAATAAACCGAAGTATTTAAAGCAATTGATTAAGAAATAAACTGGTACGGTCTGGATCAAATTCATAATATATAAAAGTTCGGTCAGCCATTTTGATTTTGAAAATTTTCAAACCGAACTGAACCATTAAACTGAAAACACCGAACCGTTTGATCCAAACTAATTCGGTTTGATTCAAAACCGACTAAACCGGACCCAATGAATACCCCTAAACACTCCTACCTGCAACTGGGGGTGTTCGTCGGTTGATTAAAACCGAATAAAATTGGTTGAATCAAAGTTTTATTTGGTTTTCAAATAGAACCGAACCATCCGAATTAAACTAATCAACCGAATAAAAAAATGACCGAAATAAAGTTTGATATATTTGATTAACCGAAGAGAAAAAGTGAGAGACAGGTTCGATTCAATCAGTTTTGAAAAGTTCTAGTCCAAACCAATTAAGAACAATCAAAATAAACCAAAAATTTAACCGAACCAGTCCATTTTAACTGAAAATCAGAACCAATGAGTTCAAAGTTTTGCGATTCGATTAAAAAAATTCGAATAAACCAAACTCAACGAACAACACTACCTACACTAGTAAAAGAAGAAAAATATAGCAAGTTTCTAAATATCATTTATCGCATCATTGCGGAAAGGCTAAAAAAAACTATTGTGAATAACATCGCTATAGCGGAAACTATCATGCATAGTATTTTTTTTCTTTTCAAAAATTATATTCTATATTTCTACTAATTATCAACATTATCTAAATTCTCATAGAGTAAGAAATAACACCAAATTAATTAAGAAATTATAATATTTATATTGAACCAGTACAAAGTCCAAATTGCTATTCAAAATGTTCCTAATAATATCAAAAACTATTTATCTTTTTTCTATTCAAAATAATCCAAGCAGCATGACATAAAACTAACAACTACCTATCTTTTTTGTATTCTTTAACCTAAGCATCATGACATGAATTATCTATCATATTCTATTTAAAAGTAAAATCAATCTATGCCTTAAAGAAAAATTGATCCTTAAAAGAAATTTTCAATTTAGACATTTAAATAGAAGCCTATGCATCATAGCGTGCGATATTTACGCTACACGCTACGTATTATAGCAGATCGTTATTGTCACTATAGCGGTCGTAGCTGAAATAGTGCACTTTTATTCCATAATTAAGCATTTACGGTCCAAAAATATTGTAGCGTCGCTATTTAGAACACTGAAATATAGTGATAGTTTGATTCTTCCTCGCAATATTAGGTTTATGGAATAGATCAAAGAATATAGGATAAGCGAGTAAGATTCATGCTAGCATATATGAAATAACTGGATTCAGGAGTGCCAATGACACGCACGCAGAGAGGAAGGTGAGACGTAATATGGGTAGTGGGGGCATGGGCACTGTGAAGAGAGAGGAATCAAAGATGCTTCTTCAACAAGAAAAAAACGATGAGTCATCTCATCAATGACACATCACTAGAGATAGACAAGTGGTTAGGCAATAGCTAACGATATTACAGAAGAGCTAGGAATTAGGACTGGCAAAGAGTTACTCCGTTTGATGTTAATAGTGTGGGAGAACTTTTCGCCACAAAAAAAATCTTTGTAATTATTTTTCTTATTCAATATATCTATTGTCGGCTTATTGCCGTCAACCATCAAAAATAAATGAATAAATAACTGGATCGAATCTAAACTCAAACGATAAGTTAATACAGAGGATATGAATTCTATATTACAAGTCCTTACAACAAAATTAAAATAGAATCAACAAAAACAAACCCAAATAAACCCTTCATAAGGATAAGAATTCTATATCGATTCACAAGTCCTTATAACAAAATGAAAATAAAAATCAACAAAAACAAACCCAAGTAAATCCCTTATGAAAAGTGTTCCCTGTGTCAGCGTACAAGAAGTAAAATGAAACAAACACAAGCAGGTTCTCATACTGTTGATTTATGCAAATTCTTGGAAATTAAATTAGTACCTTTACTAGCACAATTATCAGAAGTAAAAGAAGGATGAACTTAAACAAACGACAGATGTCTTATGGAAAATTATTTTCTTACACTGAAGAAGGCTAATTATATATATATCCGTGCCTCCGGAAAGATAATGTTTGATTCGGACAAAATTAGAAAATGAGATGGCTGTATTTTCTTACTATTGACAAAACAATCGTCCACCCGTCACTTAAAATTGGTCAAATTATGTGGAGAAGAAAAATTGAAGGAAGTGATCATTATTTTCTATTCATAGCATCCAAGTCATTCCCTCTCGAAATTTATACCTACTTCCCGTTATTCCTATTCCTCAATTAATCATAATCACTAATTTTGTATTTTCCATATATTAAAAATTAAAACCTACCCATGTAACTGAATCCTCTGCATTAACGTACTGTTTGAATTTAACTTCAGACCGTTCAATCAGAATTCGAACCGATCCGGTCCACATTGGTAATGCAAGGGGCCTTTACTATTCGTGCAGATTTTAATCAGACGGTTCGGATCTAAACTCAAACGCATTAATGCAGAGGATATGAATTCCCCAAGTAATTAAGAGATTGTAATTAAGTTTTTCACTTACCCGCATTTGAGGAGGTTTAACAAAAGGAAGCCATCAGAGGAAATTGGAGAAACAGCATATCTAACCAAACTCGCAGTACTGAAGAGCGCCTTGACCTTTTTCGAATTGAGAGGACCAAAAGAGATGTCCGGTTTGAGTCGCTTCACGGCTGGAGGGAGAATCTCTGTGGTAGCCTTGCAACCTTTGATGAGAGCTTTTGAGGCGGAGAAGAGGCTAGAAGGGGAAGTAGGATTCAGGGTTTTAATCGCTTTTGGTACCTTAATTGCGGAATCGGCAAACTTCACGGCTGAAGAAAGGGGTTTCAGGGGAGGGGATCGGGAGAGGATAAAGAGAGAGAATCCTAAGCCTAGGCCTAGGTACACAGAAGGAGATAATTGAGTTATAGGAGGAAAGATAGGAGAAGAGATGGAAGTGGTGGTGGTGTTGGAGCTGCTTTCGCTACCTGAGGAAGACATGAGAGGCAAGCATAGTTCGTATCCTTTTTCTCGTTTTTCGAGTGAAGAAGATTGGGGAACAGAAACGAGCAAGGAAACGAGAGGAAAAGATTTGGGGAGAGAGTTTTAATTGTTTGCTCTGTTTCTTTTCCTCTGGTATGATATGTGGCGGATCTAATTTAGGTGTTCTACTTAACATAGTTATTTAGTTTAAATGGGACCCGTGTTCAGAACATCAGTTTGTTTTAGTTATATGGACATCGAGGCAAATAATCAACTTATACTAAGAAAATCAAGTGATAGGTGAAAGAGCCAAGTCGCCGCGGGAAATTGATTATGTATTTTCATTTTCTATATTTCATTGTATGTTTGTGTGTACAACAAGTCAAATGTGAGACACAGTAAGGAAAGTGGGGCCAGGAGTACAGAAGAATGCTGCATAAGTGCATAGTCTTGTTTTAGCTATATCTTTCTGAAAGGGCACGCGTCCAAGTACATTGAACTTGTTTTCTTTTGTAAAAGCCCAATGGGCCAAGGTACATTAAAAGTATTATAGAAGGTATTCTTGTTTTGAGAAAACTCTTTTAAGTCCAGGTGAAAGACAAAATGTCTAAATCCGTACGTATATCATCTACCTATAATTTTTTGTTTTTTCAGATAATTCCCTAGACAATCATCTATCTATAAATGCGCATACTCCATCCCAAATTCCCAACTGTCAATTATTATTTATAAATTAAAATCTCTAAATTTTTTAAAATTTTACATCCCTAAAATTTAATTTTAGAGATTCTAAATAGAAGAGAGAGATTAAATTTTAGAGCCTCTAAATAGGAGAGAGAGTGCCACATAAATGGAGAAGAAATAATTTGGACAAACTGTTTGGCCAGCGTGACAATTAAAAACAATTAATAAGAAATTTTGTTGAATAATTTATATATAAGAATAACATATATCTCTTAAATTATAATAAAAAGCACTACATTAGATTAGAAATTTATGAGATGGAATAGGTAAATGTTTTTTATTTCCTACTCTTATGGGCAATCATTTACCTATACTTATTTTTGAGTTGAAAGTCCGTAGGCCATTTACCTATACTTATTTCTAATCTGATACTTATAGGCGATTTACCTATACTTATTTGCCATCTAATAAAGGAATTGTATTTAGTCTAAAGGGCTTCGGACAAATTTTCATTCAAAACTAAGTTTAAACGTCCAATTTGTATTGAGATTCGTACAAATATATTTAAAACTTAATAAATTTCAATGACTCATTAAATCTAAATATTTGTACGAATTTGATACAAATTAAACGGTTTAAGTCCAACTTTGGATGAGATTTTGTCCAAAGTTGTTTGAACAAAACCCCCACCCTCTAATAAATTGCTATTCTCTATGGGTACGTTTGGGTGACATAGGAATAGCGCTAATCTAGAAATAGCTGCTATTCCTGACGAGCTATTTTTAACACAACACGTTTGGGTGAAAAAAAAATGCTATTCTCAACAAAAGAATAGCTCGGGTTAGCTGCTATTTCACTATTCCTATGAAATGTTGGATTAGCGATTCTTCCGAACCCAGAAATAACTGCTATTCCGAGCTATTCCCTGATTTATCCAAACGCACCCTATAATAAATTGGCATAGTGAAGATGGGTCAAGGTGAATAAGATATTCTTGTTTCGAGAAAAATTCTAAAGTCGAGGTGAAAGACAAAATGTAAAAATTTCGTATATCATTTACCTATGAATTAGAGGGAGCGCTATACTAATCACAACTTTTGTAATTTTGAGAGCTGAGAATTTTTTTTTTAAATACCAATTTTGTCCTTCTACTTTCTCTCTTCTCTGGTTAATTAACAGAAACTAATAAAAGAATTTTTTTTTTTTGGTAAGTAGGCAAGTAGTCCGCTGGCACATTCTATTAATTCCCAATACTCCATGTAATACATTAAGTCACTTCTAGAAGGAACCGAATTCTCTGCCCCCAAAGTCACTGTCGGTGGACCCCTAATTTAAAAATTAAATATGACCGGCCCCCTTAACAGTGACCGATCCTACATTTCAGTGACTAAGGAGGTAGAAAATTCCTACACCTGAAAAAAGTGATCTCCTTTCCTTCTAGAAACCTGTGAGCTCCAAAAAGCGTCAGACAGTAATTTATGTTATTCACCATTAAAATTAGATAAATATTATGAACTTTGATATTTTTTTATAATATTTATATATTTTTTTAATAAATAATAGTATCTGTACCTACTTAATATTTAATTTATATATGTATCCGTTTAATGTACGATTCTTAGAAAAATAAATATAAATCTGAATATGGTTCCGTTTGCAACCCTACAGTTAGCATAGAAACAAGCTTCAAAAAATTCCTTCGGTAAGAATTAATCCTATAAAGCACACAAGTAAACATGAGAAGTAAAGATACAGATGCAGTATAAACATAGGCAATATGCAATATGCAATATGTCATGGCAAACTTGGAGGAAGGCCCGTTGGAAGCACCAAATTAATCAGAGATCACGATGCATGATTTATTTTTGAAATTTTGCAGATCAAATATGCCTTGCAATGCATCATTTGCCAAAACACATGTTTTCTATTTAATGTAATGCTGCACATGCATGTTTTCAATTTCTTAGTCCCAAACAATTTCTAAGTACATATATACTCCAAAATTCCAACTGGTGGCATCTCACCTGGATTTAAGAATAATAAAACAGGTCTTTTCTCGAATTATTTCCAATACCCATCAATTCGTTCAGGATTTATCATTCCTTTTTAAGATATAAAATGAATATAATTCCTTTTTATACAATATTAATGAATCCAAACATATATAGAATTAAAAAGAGAAAAGTATTAATGAGTAAGGGTAAATTAGGTATTGAAATGAAAAAAATTCTCTCATCTCTCAAAATTGCAAATGTTGCACTTGACAATCAGACATTAGTTGGCATCTAATTATTTTCTAAACTTAGATGTATACTAGCCGTTGTATAATTGGCTATTTATACTCGATATTATTTCGCCGAATGGATGAACTCTCTCACTTCGCCTGTATTCTCTCTCTCACACACTCTTTCGCTATAAAAATAAATAAATTTATTCTACTACACTTCTTACCCATCTATTCCCGGACAGAAAAAAATAATACCAATTATCTCCATGTACAAGAACCTATTCATATCGTTATATAATATTACTCTATATTTCCAAAATTCTCAATAATATTACTTTATTCAACAAATTACTGGTTATTGTGAAATTATCGTTAGTTGCTTTGAAAATCGTGCCCCATGAATATATTGACAACTCGAATTATCTTGATTACAGTTTCAAATCTTATACAGCAGAGATAAAATTTATTTAAAAATAATATTTTGTACACGATTCAGATACTATATATTGTTTAACTTAATTTATTTTTTGGCGTCCGAGTTTCTCAATTTCTTTTTGAACAAGAGAGTTATTCGGTTGAAAGTTGTTACAATAATATTCTCTCTTTTATTTTGAAATCTAGCCGTGCCTAAGGTCGTTGACAGGTAAACCAACTTAACTACAGAAACATTTTATTTATAGAAATTTTACACATTATATGACAGTTTCTTCATGCTACAGGTAGTCCAATAATTTTTATGATTTTGTTTGATTAGAGTTGGTTGCATGAGTATCATTATGACATGTGCTAATAATTTTTTTTTCTTCAAAATATGTTAGTTAGATATATATATTTTTATTATATATTTTAACGTAAAATGTTATAGAACATGTAAAATTAATCTCATTCGCAATATAAGTATTTTAAATTGTTGATCTTCATTTAAATTTGACACAAATACTTAGCTTAAAAGTCTGACTATGTTCTTAACTGTAATACTTCAATTTGTTTGCGTTAATTGTGAATTATGTGTAAATTTAAAATTATATATGATTTATACTTAAGACAGGTAGGTAGTATTAATTGACAAGAATCCCTAGCTCTAGTTAGGGGTGGCAGAAAAGCTCATAGCTCGTGGCTCGCATCTGACTCACTCGCTAACAGCTCGTTCATTATTGGATCGAGCTGTTAACGAGTCAGCTTCTCACTAGTTTGGTTCAGAATTAACGAGTTCAACTTAGGACCTAGCTTGCTCGCTAGTTCGGCTAGGCATCAATTTGTGAATTTGTATAAATTTGTGTGTATTTTATATTGTCTAGGTCGATTTAGTTCGATCAAAAAAGTTTGTATAATTTATTTTCTTCTTAAAACAAGATCTAGCCAGACCCAGCGAGCCAGCTCGTTAGCTCGCGAGCTAGCTCGAACTAGCTTGTCACGAGTTCAAGCTTAGGTTTTAGCTCGGATGCTGTAGGTCTCGCTCGACTGTAGCTCGGTCCAAAATTAACAAACTGAACTAGAGTCTAGCTCGGACCGAGCCAGCTCGTTGCCACCCCTAGTTCTAGCTCTCAAAATGACATGATACTTTGAATAGAAAGCAAAATGACATCGTTCCAGCTGCCTTTTAAAAAGTTTGAATAATTGGGTTTGTGTTGGGAGGGTGCACTGTTTATTATGAAAAATAGGTTCCAGTCAAATTTGAGACGACCTAAACACCTAACCTATAACATCATAATTTCTCAGGGATTTGTCAATGGTTGGAACAAGTCGTTAGGGTTAGGTTCGCTGTCAAATCCCTGCTTCTCTTCATCTGACAAGCAACAAATTTACACTGTTTCCTGCAAATTGTTGTGGCCGTCAAGTACAAGCATTCGAACTGGAGATATATATCTCAAAATTGCAGTTGGTATGTGAAAAATCCGGACAATTTATTTTTTTCTACACGAATTAAATATGAACTCTTCCAACTGTTGGTTACTGGCTAGATGAAAAAAATTAAATACAAATGGACATCGGATTATATTCGACATGATACTTAATTAATCAAAGTCATTCAGTGATCAGCATCAATATTCGCATGAAAATATATATTTCAAAACTATACAAATTAAGTAGGTATGAATCTTGATATAGATTGAGCTGAATTTGATATAGAAGGGTCCATTTAGGAATTCGTACCCGATTAGAACTGACGGTTCATATCTGATTCTACTCAGTCGGTTATTACTTATTACTCTTGCACTGAATCTGAATTCAATCATATACTGACAGTTTAATTTTGAATTCAATTTATAATAGTCGGATTTTAACGCTTTCAATTTATACCGTAACTTAAATTTGTTTCATGGGTTAAATTTTTTAATCAATACCTAATCAAATAAAATATTTGTTTTTTTGTTTTTTTCCATTGCTTTATTCCAGAAACGTTAGTTGGGTAGAATAATTAGTCAAGTAAACTGCTTTGCGTGTACATCTCTTAATGAATTTACACAAAATTTGGTAAGGATCGATGTCTATGCTTCCAATAATTGCTTAACGAATTAAATAGATAATTTTGTTGTACGAATTATCTGTCAAATCACTACCAATAAAAATGACCAATGAATGACACAAAATGTTTAGTTTTAAATTTTAGTTTATTTTATTTTATACACTTTTGTTGCTAGAGAGGTATTTATTTAGTTGGATTAGCTTATGCAAATTTATTCTTTTATTAATAATTAAATATTAAATTCTAGTTTTAAACTCTAGTCCTCCTAATAATTGCTTGTCATATTAATTTTGTACTACTATTAAACTCTAGTTGTAAGTGATTAAATTTACATATAGGGATATTACTAAAATAATTGAGTTTAGATGAAAAAATAGCTACTTTTCAATTTTTGATGAAAAATAGTTAAATGATGAAGTTATATATGATGGATGCACACACATTTTTTTCTTAAGAGAGAAAAAAGAAACCAATTCACAATGGATTTCTAAAGCTTACTTTTGATGGATTGGTTTTTAAAACATCCATGACCCATAAAGCCATTACCCTATCTTTATCCAATGAATTGACAACTCTAGTGTTAAATGGGGGACCTTTGATGAGAATTTTTGCGCTAATTTCTCCAAATGTAGAATCGGTTCTTCCTAATTTATTTATTTATTTATGAGATATTAGATTATTAGTGTTACTTGACTTGAAATGACTCAAACTCAAACCACACTCAGCGCAAAATTGACCAATTTGAGTAGAAATTTTATCAAATTTAAAGGCAACCTGTTACTTTGAGTTTGAAATCATATTGATATAATTTTTAATCTTACCAAAGAAAATTAGTCACAGCGTTACAGGTTTCATCGCGACACGTTATGAATACAATAGGGCATGTCACAAATTTCTTTATATTAAATTATTTTCCATTTTTTTCATACTTCTAACATGTGTGACCAAACATAATGTGACTGTCAACCACTGTATTAATCATGTTACGTATTTTTTTTACCATATAACGTAACTTGACGAATCAAATAACAAGTTATTAGTCGCATCATATCACGCCACATTTTTTTTTCCTCACTGCACACATGCTAATCATCAAATGAGCTAAAAAACAAGATAAACTCAAATGCAGGATCCAAACATCCTCACCCAAAACAACTCCTCTCCCAAATGTGGTGAAGAGTGAATTTTAAGTATCTATCCCTATCAAAAAGTGGGAGTCTAAGATGTCATTCCACTTAGCCCATAATGCTTTACACATTCTTGGTATATACTTTTTGGCAAATCGAATCCCACTAAGTGGCCACCAACGTGCAAAGTCCCATCATTTGAGATTTGTCATTTGTCATTTGTGGTTCCGGACCTTATAACGATTGCAAAAATTTGGTATTTCTTGCTCTCTAGTCTCTACTATCACATTTTTAATTATTGGAACAATATTTTAACATATAATTAATGCATAATACGAATACAAAGTTTACAAACACAACATATATTGAAGTATGTACCGTATTTATGATAAAAATATGTAATCTTTAAGAAGTTTCAAAAAAAATTATAGTAAAATATATCACTTAGTAAATATAAGATGATACTAGTTTCTTATTATATTTTCAATTTTTTAGGTGAATTCTCTAAAAAAATATTTAGTTTGTGATTTTCTAAACTTTTTCAGAATATATATAAAATATGTATATATTGTTGTATATATATCAATGTATTGACTAGATATTAATATATATTTGGTGACCAATTATATACATATGAACATTTAGAGATCAAGTCACTCAACTATTTATAAAAATGTTCTTTATTTGAGTTTTAAATCTGTGATGTCAAATACAAAAAATATTACATTCGTTGCTAGATTAAAAACTGATTTTCAAACGCCAGTAGTTTTTTTAACTTTATAGTTTAAATTGAAATTTCCATCAAAATTGCATTTGGTTTTGGATCTACTGCATTAAAACATTTTAGTCTCAATTTGTGTGATTACGTGTCATTACTTTTTCTTAATCTCGGTGGCCCTACAAAAAGTTGGAACATTATCTTCTTAATAATGCAGTGTTCATGGTTGCATGTGATAAGAACTCAGAACAAATATCACGATTTTCTTTCCAAAGGATAAAAAATATTATTTTCTAAAATAAATACACAACGACAAAAAAAAAATGTCGGACATCTTTCATTTGGTTCTCCCGTGGTTAGCTAAAAGTAGATCTGCAAAAAAGAAAAGAGTTTTAAAAGAGCCGAGTTGAACCAGGTAATATAGTTTGAATTTCGTTCATGTCAAAACGAGCTGAGTTTAATTTTAAACAGACTAATTATGAGTCGAGTCAAGTTGAGTCAACTAGTTCGTACTGTGAATCATGTATAATTAAAGTTTTTTGTTGATTTGATATTGTAAGCTGCAATTACATTGTAAATCGATTTTTTTTTTGGAATTTCATTCTTCTTTTATAATAGACATGACAGAAGTTGAAAAAGATTGAAAAATAACATTATTTTTTTCTCTTATAGGAACTGAGAAACAAACTGAGCCAGCATAACTAGAATTGAATGACTGGATCAAACTTGAATTTACTAACAACAAACCGAGAATTAAACGAGATAATTATGAAAAAAAAGTATTTCAGTGCAAATCTCGAGCGGCTAAAAAAATAATTGCATTTTTTTTTCTTTCTTTTTGAGTTCGAATATTTGGTATATTTTGCGCGGTTAATTTTAGCCAATTATTTACAACAAACATGATATTTCGTGCATACCTATAGAAACCAATAATAATATAAAAAATAATTTTTATAACTGTCTTGGTTTGCATTTCCATCACTTTGTCAACCTGGCCAAATCTAACTAACAACCAAAATAATTCCTTTATAAATGGGAATCTGAAAACTTGTGTTGGATTCCTCAATCTAGACGTGTAGGCATGAGATCTATTGAAGAATAAACTAATTTTATGATAAAATATTGTTTGGAAACCAAACAGGAATATGATAATTTTTTTATGATATATTAATTTATCTAACCGAAGCGCGCATAACTGACGTTCATAATTAGTTTAGGATTTGTTCGTTTTCTAAGTTGATCATTCAAATTCAGAACCCGCCTAATTTTGATAATCGTTCTGATTCTATATGTAATTTTTTTTATTTACTAGATTATCTTTTGGACTTCTTTCTGGAAATAATTATATATAAAGAATTAATTTAAATTTTAAATTGAGACATTGAGTAAAATATTATCAAATATAAGAGTAGAACAGTAGAACTAGGGTGTTCTTAAGCTCACCGAACCGGAAACCAACATATTAAATTTGTGAAATGTGAATCCTACATACTAAACAGATAAAAAAAATAATGGTCAAAGTTTTGCGGCTAAGAAGGCGTGTAAATGCCGCAGTAAAAAGTAAAAACACTAAAGAGTTAAATAGTGGCTCCGCTGCCAGATAAACGCTCAAATTTACAAAAATTAAAACCCATTGCACAGCACCAATGCACCAATGCACCATGCATTCCTTATTTAATTTGACCCCACTATGACAAAATTTAATGTAAACAACATACTATCCGAGTTTAAGCACGAAAGCGAGTCAAAAAGATACAAATACAATTATACAATACAATCATACCAGAAAAAATTTTAAATGAAAGCTAATGGAAGAATTCAATGAAGTTGGATATAATTCTCTGACAGCCGTTACAGCGCTGCTGCCATTAGAGAACCTAATACAAAGCCTCTGTGTGCATATAAAACACTCCTTTATGTTGCAAGTTACTGACACATATTTCTTAACACAAGAGAGCGCCAAAAAGGCTCTTCACATGAAATACTTTAACGAGGGTCCCACGAATAAGTTATTTACCACACCATGTACTACTTTTTCTCGCCACACAGGGTGGCGGAGCGCGGGAGAATAACATCGTGGTTAACTCTCTTCCTACAGAAATAAATGCTCCATACTGAGTAGTGGGGACCACAAAGGATCCTGAACTCAGTATTCCGTCGTAGTCAATGAACCATCACACAATTTGGTTTGATGCTTGATGCTTCCCGTTGGTCGTCAACACCGGGTTTATTCAGATATCAGGGGGAATGATGAGTAGAATAACAGAAAGCGGCGCACGTTCTGGGCACTGGACAGTTCCGTCTAATTTGTATGGGTGGCCATTTCTTTAATAGATCATGTAAATTTAATTATGGTATATATTTATAAAATGAAATTATCTTTTTTCAATAACATAAAATATGAAGGAAAATAGAAACACAGTTAATGTTTCCGTTTCATATGTTGATCACGTTACGTAACTCGTGTAATGTTCTTTTTAGATTAAAAATAAAATATTATACAAATAAATTTGGTCACGTTATGTCACTCGATTAATTTTTTTAACATTATATTTTTTTAACTTATTTTATTTTTAAATTATTTTTTATAAACTAATTTAAAATTCAAAAAAAAAGTTACTAGTTATGTCATGTCTAATCATGTTACGTGTATCTTCGCATATACTCGTGTCAACAGAGTCGGTCCTGAAAATTTTGAGGTCCGGGGCAGAATAAAAATTTGAGTCCTTTATATAGGAGTGTAAATGAATCAGATATTATCATATTTCGTTTGGATCTGAATTCAGAAAATTACTTAAATTATCTTATCTGTATTCGTATCTGAGACTATCAGTATTTGTATCCATATCCGAAAAGTTATAACGGATAAGGATACGGTTTAATAATTAACTATATGTATCCGCATCCGTATTCGTATCCAAAAAGTTACAACGGATAAGGATGCGATTAAATAATTAACTATCTGTATTTAACTGTTTACAAATTTAGAAAGGTTGATAATTTGGTAAATTTGTGATGCTGTTGATCTCAAAAATACAAAATTATTACAGAAATGTAAAACTAAAGTTTTAACATTACCTTTTTAGTTTTTTTTAGTAGATTCCACAGAAGACTAACTTTTTACCCATTGAACTTTTCCATTTCTTTTGAAATAGATGACAAGATTTACTTGTTGGTTGAATATTACTATGCTCCAATTTGAAGCCCAGAGAAAATTAATTCAATGCTGGAAAAAAATATAGGCATTTTCACTTCTTTTTTTTTTTTTAAATGGTATATTTTTATCAGATACTTCACTATTGTAACACACGAGTAAATAGTTGAATCTCAACCTAAAGGACCCTAAAATTTATAAAATTTGATCTAGAAGAGGCAAAAAAAAAAAAAAAAAAAATCGCAAAAAGAACTCGATGTATATAACACAATGTTGTCATGTTGTGGACCGACTATACGTGTGGTAGACCACCTTTTCTTTTTTTTTTCTTTTTTTTTAAATTAGGGAGAATTTCATGTATATCCTTCAAAAATCTTGAAAGTACGTATTGGTCTTTCAAAATTTTACTATATCATATTATCTTTTCAAATTTATACTTTATCTTTTATTAAGAAAATAAAAGTACGTAGTCTGTTTAATTTTTTTTTTCTTCTAACTCAATAGTGTATTTAAATAGAATGAATAGAAAATGAAGGTCAATTGATTTCTTTTTTTTCTTTTTTTTTTAATTTTATGCATAATTTTTATATAATTTAAAATAAATTGTGATATCACATTGATTCTTATTTTTCACGGAAATAAAATTATACAACTAACTTGTAATGTGGGCTGGAAAATTTTAGTATGATCTTGTTCTAGACACCGAATCTTCTGCATCACTGGGGACAAAAAATTTCTGCTCTTAGAGTTACTGCCGGTGAGTCAGAGGTGGATCCCAAATTAAATATTTAAATTTTAAAAATAATCTTGATTTCACTCGACAGTGTTACAGGAGCAAAAATTTCCTGCATTTCCTTGTTCTAACTGGTTGGTATTTGAAAACAAATATTCCGTACAACAAAGGACTAAAGTGAAATTGACCGTGATGGGACCAATTTGTTCTACTCCCACTCTCGGAATTCGTATTCTCTGCATTAACTTAAAAAGAAATTTTTTGAGTTAATACATCAGGACCGTCCAATAAATTTTAAGAATCGTACGAATTAAATTCACATTAATATTAATATTGAAGACTCTTATATTTTAAACGAAATCTGAATAGACTCCATTTAGAATCGAACGGTCGATATCTATTAACTCAAAAATGGTCCTTTGAGTTAATGCAGACGATGCGGACTCCCTCTCTCGTGACACCGTGTTGTTTCCACTCGCGAAGAAAGCTCACAAGGAAACACAACGGTTAGAAATTTGACAAAGGATACAAAAACAAAGAACCCAACTTCGAAAGGTGCGTTCGTTACAAATACCAATACAATACCATTTCCATCTCTTCTCTCTCTTCACATGGGAAGCTGTTGACATGGCGCTTCCACTCTGAGACGACTGTTTTCCCTCTCTTCTCCCTCCCATTTGTTTATTACCTGTTTCGGTATCTCTCTCACTCTTTCTCTCTCTTCTCAAAATTAATATACGCCGATTTGATTTTTTCTAGTCTGTTCTGGGTTCTCTCTAGTCTCCACGCGTTACCTATTAAAGGCAAAGAGAAAGTGCGAAGCTTTTGCTTTTACTCCTCTGATGCACTTGGTTGTCTCTGTTTAGCTTCTTGCTTTTCTGGTAAGTAATTTAAGGCTAACGAATTTATTTCACTGTAAAGTTGCCTTCTTTACAGGGTCCCTTTTTCACCCAATACAATTTGTCCATTTCATAGCTTTTTCTACTTGTTTGTCTCTGATTGATTTTCTCTGAATTCCGATTCTCTCTAACCTTTTGCTGGTGTCTAGTTTTGTTTTAGAGTAGTTATTGCATGTTAGTCTCTCCTCTCTACTTTTTATTCTAGTTTTATGTGCAACCATTTATCCCAATTTTTCTCGGCCATTATTTTGCAAGAAAATCTTTAGTGTTTCCCAATTTTAATTCCTACAGCAACGAAAATAGAATATTCATATTTACTTTGTCAAGATTTTCTTCTGATTGTTTTTTTAAATTCAGTAAATCGTTCTCCTTATCAGCTCAATCAACTTGGAAGAAACACCGTTGGAAATAAAATTGGTGCAAGTGAAGAATTCTTAAGCTCAATTCCAGCTTACGGGGACCTGTTTTCGATATTTTAATACAAATTCTATTTCAGGTTATAATATTTGAATATCATTTTTTATCTGATTATTTATCACTTGCAATTTTTCATTTGTCTATATTGCAAATAACTCTCTGAACATGCTTTGGAGTAGTTGCTTTAATTCCCTTTATTGTCTATAAAAAAAGGTCAAACTACCGATTATGGTTAGGGTTCGCCGCCATTATGCTGGTGCGGCGATGACAGGAGCCTTGCGGTTTTACATCAGACAATTTTAATCTGGGCCACCTAATTTTGATCAAACTGTTATGATTGAATAAAGGTAGGGTTTTCCATCACAATAATAGCCAGCCGACATGGACTCATGTCGGGTCCACAATATGAAATTATAAGAAATGAAATTATTTAAACTAATGATATGGTTGTGAATTTTTGCTCCTCATGATAATTAATGTAGATATTAGATACACATCAATCATGATTCATGTCTACAATTCCAAGTGTCCAAATATAATTGTGCTGTCATATCATTTATTGTGAAACCACTATTTCATTGGATATAGACCTACTCTCTCTGTGTCTTAGATAAATAATTTCTATATTTATATTTGCCTTTTATTAGAAAATTGATATGTATAGATTTTAGTCCGTTATCCTTTCTGCATATTTACCTTTGAAGTTCACTTGTGGTTTGATCTAGCCAGCTAAATTTATCAGTAGGCGCTAAAACCGGGCCATACATAAGCTATCTTTTATGGTTGTATATTATTTTTCATATAAAATTTTGCTTTATTTTTCCTACCCCAGCAGTAAAAAAATGCATCTGGAGACCCATGCAAGATGCCGGCAGGATGATCATACTTATACAAGCTCTTCTGATTGCAAAGGTCAAAACGAAGAACAACACCAGATTCAAATTCAAAACCTCCACAAAATCATCTCTTTAGATCAAAATTCAAACCCAGAGAAGATTTGTTGCAAGATACCAATAATTTTTGAGAAAGAGCACTTACAACCCAACAATTACAACCCCGATCTTACATTCCTTGAACTTATCATTAAAGGCCTGAAAAACCATAGGGCCCACTGCATAAATGATCTGGATGACTTGTCGAAAAAATTGGTACTGGATTGGATGGAAGCATCTCTCAAGGCAAGGATTCAACCTAAATTTCCATTAGAGTTGGGATCAGCAAGCATGGTTACGACATCTAACAAGAGACAGGAATCTCAAATTGCCACTTATTCTAAAAAAGGTTCTTCTGTATCTTCTTACCCATCTAGTTCATCTACAAGCAGTACCTCTTTCTGTACCAGTACTGATATCGGGCTGCTACGCCGGGTTTGGCACGATGGGTTATCCCATTTCCAATTTTCTACAGATGGTCCAGACAGGGTCTTTGTTGCGAACCCAACAAAGGTTAAGTCTGAAAATGATTTGGCTTTGGATTATATTTACCTATTTCATGAGGTTGGAAATGCAAAGAAGGAATCAACTTCAAGGTTTCTTGGTAATATGAGGGTTTCAAGCAGTTCTGTTTTGAATTCAAATGGATCCAATTGTATCGAAACCGAGTTTGTTCTCTTCGGATCTAAAGAGGATTACGATCAAGAAATGCGAAGTCCTTGTTCATCATTAGTGAAAAACAAGGGGCTGATTAGAAAAGTTGCGGAGATGCTAAAACCAAGCTCACCTTTGCCAAGGTACACCCATAAATCGTCCAAATCGATATTGTTTAATCCAAGCACAATAGAAGGTGATATCAGTGGGATTAAACAATCAGGATCCACATGTTCTGTCACTCGTGAAAACTTCCCGACTAATCAAGAATTGGCAACAATCATCGTCAGAGATAGTGAGAATAGTATTGTGAAGAAAGAACCAATGATTGGTGGGTGGGGTTTGAGAATTCTTCAGAAAATTGAGACAAGGAAGAACAGTTCTTCTAGAAGGAAAATAAATGCTTTGGTGCCAAAAGGGTTCCACGGGGGCCCGGCTGGACCAAGTGCTGGCCCCGCTAGTCTTAGAGAGAGGTGGTCTAGTGGAGGCTGCGACTGTGGCGGGTGGGATGCGGGATGCCCCGTTACAGTATTCACTAATAGGAATGAGTCGGGTGTTTCCCTGCATGGTGAGTCGCATGAAAGCAGCCCAGACAATCTCTTCATTGAGGTCAGTGTTCAAACTTTTTCTCGTTCCAATTCAGTTCTCCGGGTAATTAACCCTGTAATGACTATTGTAATGATATATACACCAGTTAGCAATAACAAAAAGCAGACAGTTTTTGAGTTTTTCCAAACAACAAAACAAAGTTCCCTGGTCGTATAATGACTAAAGTACCCTTGATTGTTTCATACTAGTACTTGGCAAAGTGTTGCTGTTACTACGAAATTTCGAGAATAAATTGTTTATAATAACAGTTTGTAAATAAATTGTTGTTCTTTCAGGGAATTCGGCATGATGAACCGGCACTAAAGCTAGTGGCTGTGGGTGAAAATGCATTCATGGTGTACTTCCCGTCGAATCTCTCCATGTTGCAATGTTTCTCTATTGCGGTGGCGATGGTTCACAGTCAAACACCAGAGCTCTATCCCAAGCTCTGAAATATGTGCTTTGCAGTCTTGCTTATATACATTTTGTAGGTCTTTATTTATTTATTTTGCTCATTTTGTTGACAATGTAAATGTAAATATTATAAAATATATAGGAATTTGGCTATGATGATTGTGAACAATCAGTGGGCAAATGGATTTAAATAATGTTCAGGCTCAGTATGTAGATTTGTTCCACGTTTGATGAAATTGCAGTCTAATTTTCAGCACTGCTCTAATTTGTTTAGCATTAAATTTGTCTGATTTTATGAAAAAAGTTATAAATCATTCTCAGGCCTTAATTTTCAGCGCTGCTCATAATTACGAATATACTTGTTAACTCTCTCATAATAAAGAATTCTTCAATCTCTTCCAATTGTTTAGGCCTACATAGCATGTTAACTACAGAGCAAAAATTACCCCTAACTGGGCGATTCTGGTAAGAAGACTTATCAGCTGGCCTGAATACGCACACCAAATAAGAAGAGAGATTTGTCCCATGTAATTGGAAAAGAGCGAATTGTGTTTAGTATTTAACGACATTTAGCGCCTGAAGCATGATTTTAAATAATGATCGGTAGTTACACTAAGAGATGTGCTCTTGCAACAAATCATGGTAAAATTACTCCCAAGTTTCACTTGGTTATGTACAAGTTATATCTTACAATTGATCTGGTCGTCATCGACCACACCAGCTAGTATAATAACACTCATTCCACAGTATTGCTTGATATGAGCCCAAAGATGATTTACAATCAAAAACCTACACAACCATCTTTTGTGTACCAATTCGATATTTTGCCTCAACTTACTAAAATACTAAACAATGATCAATACATTTGTTCTACACAAAATGGAAGTGAAGAATTGGAAAAGAACTGTCTACAATAATTGAACAAATATCAATACATCAAGAGGTCTCTTCAGGCACAAAAAACGCCAGCATTTCTATAGAATCGAACTTGCTTCCCAACATGTTTTCTTATCATGTCAGACCCATCCGGTTTTCTTCCTATCAGATTCGATGATCAATTACAAATGATATCCATCATCTCCAGTCCTGCCAATAATCAAGCTGTAATGTAACATATTTAACTCATATACAATTTAATTTTAACTTTAAAAAACATATCTGCACACGCAACCAGCACATAATAATAATCAGCTCTTTCCAGATTTCTTCGAAGTATGTCAAATTACCAACAAAAATATCATCGATCACGAGCAACAGAAAGAGGAAAAAATTATTAATTAAGTGAGAAATTGAAAATGTATGTCTCATGGCCAGTCCAAAGAGGCACTGCTAAAGAAGCAAAGTCCCCAAGGCAATGGAATATGAGACCGCCTCAGGCGGAGGAACTCAAAAGAGAGAACCTTCAACGCCTAAAGGCTTTTTCTCTGACGTTTACCTCGGACTATACAAACACTTATCAGTTTGCTCCATTAAGGTAGGAGATCTCTCGCCATAAAGAGATTCTCCCGTCATAGATCGATTCTCGTGATAAAAAAAAATTGGTTTTTTTTTAAATGATTGTCTCATGGCCAGTCCAAAGAGGCACTACTAAATTAGTAGAGTCCCCAAGGCAATGGAATATGAGACCGCCTTCTAATGGAGGAACTAACTTGAAAAGCTGAGAGCTTTACAGGGAAGAACCGTCGACATTTCAAGGCTTAATTGGTGACGTTTACCTTGGAATTTACAAATAAACAAATAATTTGCTCCAGAAAGGTTGGAGGCTTCTCACCCTGAAGAAATCCTCCCGTCAGGCCGTAACATCTCAAAATATAAAAACAAATATAATGTAAAATACGAGAATTCAAGAACAAAATGAAGAAAAGTGAAAGTTGATTAGAATTGGAATGAATTTCTCCTAATTGTAACAAAGTATAACAAAAGAACTCAGGAGAAAGATGGAAGATGAAAGAGATGGAAGATGGAGGCGATGAGGGTTTTGGCGAGGTGGCGTTGGGGCACTGGGGATCGTTGTATTAAATATTAATAGCGGTGCTAGGGTTTACGAATTGAAGAACGATTTACTCCAACGCAGCGGAATCGGGTCGGTCTTGATGAATTCGCATCTCTGAGATATCTCATATTTTACGTGACTTTTTGGAAAATCTCAACCGTTGTAATACGTTCTACGCGAATCTCAAAGCTCAAATTATACTTCCCCCTACGTCACCCCCGAATAGGCACCGGACACGTCGGTCACGCAAAATATGAGATATCTCAGAGGATACTCAGGGTTTGCTTTGAGATCCGTGCGGACCAAGTATACATGCCATCTTGATGAGAATCAAACGGCTCAAATTAGTATCGAAAGACGACAGGGGGCTCCTTTGTTGGGCTTTTAAAAGAAAACTGAAATGGGCTGAAAGCGTCAAATGAAATGAGGCTGGCCCCTAAAAGACGGTGTCTAGCGTCGAGCTTTCAATTTTACTTTTTGTGATATATTTTGAAGAGTACGGTTAAAATACTCATTGATTTTGTGTCTTAGTACTTGGCAGCTACTATTAAGTCTTTCAAAAAAAAAAAATTGTGTCTTATTTATACTTACATTTTTATCTCTATTTTTAAAATTCAAATAGGTCATACAAACCACTTAACATAATATCATATAAAATAAAAGTTGGAGATTAAATTTTTTATTTTTTTATTTTTTAGATATATACATAAAGAGTGATTTTATACCTATCTAACAAAATAGTAAACAATATCCAAAAAATATAAAATTCGATCTCCAAACACATTTTAATATAGAAATTATGTTGAATGATTCGAATTATCTGTTTGAATTCTAAAAACTGAGATAAAAATGTGAAGACATAAAAACAATAGTGCATTTTAACTCTACTCTATTTTCAATTATTAAAAAAAAATATGAAAAATCTGACCATCAGATTATATTGATACGAACAGAAGTACGTTACAGACTACAATTTTGCAAAGCGAAAAAATAGAAGAAAAGGAATAAAAAGAAGAGAAAATACCGGTCATTTTTATTAATACTCTAAAAAAAACAAAATTATTATATTTTTTTAAAAAATTACCTCGAAGTTCACGGGCGGCCCAATCCCCATAGTAGACCGCTCGGACCAGGGGCGATCCACTAGGGACTAGACCGCCTGGGGTCCAGGCGGTCCTTTTTTTTTTTTTTAGAGATCTCTTAATATTTTGATTTAAATAATTTGGTGAAGATTTTTTTTTTCTTGTTTAGAGTGTATGCCAAAAAATAAGACATTTGATATATTTATGAAGTATTATTTATTGTCAATGAATACCGTAAAATTATAAGATGAATACTGTAAATTTAACGGGTGAATACTGTAAAACGACAAAATTAATACTCCATATCGCCTCTCTATCATCTTTTTTCTTCAAATTTTCACAAGATGAATACTGTAAAATTACAAGAAAAATACTGTAAAATTAACATAGTGAATACAGTAAAATGATAAGATCAATACTCTATATCGCATCTTTATCATCTCTTTCCTTCAGATTTTCACAAGATAAATATTGTAAAATCACAAGATGAATACTGTAAAATTAACAGGAGAAATACTGTAAAATTAATATATCAATTGCCTGATTTAAATCGAATGAACAATTTTCAATGTGAATTTTGAGATTCCTGTTAGATTATAATTGGATAGCTGAAATCATTTACCATAGTAATCGCACCATAGTAACAATCTCCTTATTAAATCAACCTTATAAATGACAGCTTCTCCCCAATTCAGACCTCTGAATCTGTGATCCTCTGAATAGGTTGAGAGAAGGATTAAATTCTCATCAAATTGAAAATAAATAGTAAACTAATACATCAGCTGTTAGAAAAAATTCACTAGTGAAATGCAAGGATCCACCTATATTCAGGTCATAGCTTATATCTTCATCTCTTTATTATAAAAAAAATCAGCAAGAGTATGTTAGGACCAGAGAAGAAGATATCAGTAACTATGATTTTAAGATCTTGTACCTGACATCGACGATCGGCACGCGAGGATTGTAGCTCTGTCTGCCGACCAGCCTCCGCCACGTGAGGACCTCTGTTAGACCGAGATGTGAAATTAGGTCACGAGAGAATAGATAGCTGGAGGCGACATCCGAGTTGACCGATTGCTGGATCTGTCTTCTGGATCAAGTTCGCCACTGTTGCGTGGTCCAAGTGGCCAAACTGGAGACGATGAGGAAGGAGAAAAGAAAGAGAGAGAGGAGGAAACTATAGGTAGCGCTAGTCTGATCGGAGTGTTTTGGCGCAAGTCTGATTGGAGAGCCAAAGAGAGGAGAAGAAGGAAGCTAAATTTGGGAAAATATGTTGTGATTTTATATTTCGTTGAATTGGATAAGAGAAACGAATTTATGTTAAAAACAATTAAACAGGATTGGATAAATTACTGTGGACAAATCGTGGACAGAAGACTGTGGACAAGAACCTTTTCTCAACTTATAATAGGAAAATATTCCAGCAGCGTAACAAATTAACAATGGGATAAGTTCCATTTGACTAGGTCCTGTGATTTTAATCAATCTAGCAGCGTAAAAGATAAGAAAATCTTGAACCCATAATCTATTAGTGTGAATTCGTGAAAGGTAAAAGGAAACTGTGTGAATTGTGTTATGCGAGAAGAAAACTAGTGCATAAACTACCGGTATAACGAAGGCTGTCAAAAAAAAAATTGTAGTTCGTAATTCGATTGACTTCGATTCAAAAAATATGTAGTTCGCAATTAATTTGATTCGAAACAAATCAAACCCAGTTTAATTCTAATCTTATTTAAACTCAAATTCAAACTAGGCTAAGTTCAATTCAGTTTGATTCGTTGCCACCTCTAATCAGATGTGTGATATTTTGAAGGTTTTGACATAAGTCAAACAAAAGTGCATAGTCAATGGGTATATTCATTGATAGTTCACAATCAATGTGAAAATACAATTGTTTTTAAAATCATATAATATACTAAAATTAATATTTTTATTTTCTCCAATATCTAATATTTTATTTTATTTTGTCAATTTAATATTTTGCAATTTTTTTTCAGATATATTATATTTATTTATGAAGTATTAATTGATATGATGCAAATTTTTCACATGAACATCATATATATTATTAGAGGACTTATATAAAACTTATTTCAAAATATTTGAAATCTTATTACATAAATATATTTAAATCATGTAAAATTTATTTTGAGTAGGAGCAAAAATAGAAGCATAAGTACAAACAAACTGAAAAAATGTGTGATATTCATGAATAAGATGTGCATCGCATGAATAAAAAATTTAATTTTTTTATAATCAGTTTTGCAAACTTTTTGATTCATAAGGATTGCTCCACTCACTATTAAATATCAAGGTGGAAATGAAGATCAAACCCTTATCTGATTAAAAGCCTATTAAGGTCAATCTATGGTCAAATCACTTGGTTAAAAATAGAAATAAAATTGTAAAATTCATTAAAATGCTTGGAATAAGTACTTGAACATATGTACAAGCTCCTGAGCATCTTTGAACACCAAAAAAACAAAAAAAAAACTCAAATTGATGATCAAAGACCAAGTCAGATTGAACCAAATAGGTTAAATAAAAGCAGTAAAGGCATTGAGTTTAGATTCGAAGTACCAGTTGGGCTCCTTAATTTAATGGGCTCAAAGTGCATGATGGCCTGGGCTTCCAAACTATAAAATATTACATTATCAAATGATAAAAGATCCAGGTGACAACGTTCCCGTTCTTTTATTTATTTATTTTATATTAATTTAATATTTTAATTTATTTTGTTCAAGTGTCTTTTATTAATTATTTACATGTTCAGTGACGGAGGTTAATGTACACCAGAGGTAGCAACTGCAATTGTCTATCCTGAATTTGAAAATTTTAATAGAAATAAAGTAAATTTTTATCTTTGCCTACTCTTAGAATTAACTTTTTCTACCCCTGTTTATATTCTCTAACTCTCACTTAAATCCGATCTAATTAACTCCAACTCAAAACCAATTCATTCTAAACTCAAATCCGCTAAACATAACGCAAAATCGATTCACTCTTTAGAATTAATTTAAATGTGCACTACTCTCGTATAAGAGTGTTACATATAACTATGTATAGTACTCTGCATATATCTATGCATTCCAATATAACTGTATAGTGACAAAATTCAAGAAAGCTTATCTGTGCTAATTATATATAATTTTAAAAATTTGAGATTTCTATTTTTACAGGGAATGTTTGTTTAAATTTCATAAATTATGTTCATACAAGGTACTATCCAAGAAATTACGTCAATCCGAACCTGAACCATATCCAAGAAATTACATCAATCCGAACCTGAACCATATCCAAGAAATTACGTCAATCTGAGCCTGAACCCGAACATGTCAATTTGTGCGAACGCAAATCCAAATTTTACTTACCCCTAACTCAAATTCTGACTATGCCACTCTACATAGCTACGCCACTGTACATGTTATATGTTCTCTTTGTTTCCTGTCAAAATAAGTGTAATTCTATTAAAATCCTTCATTTATATGATAAAGAAATTATATTGTTGAAGTTCTATTATCAAAGCTTAAATATAATTCGAACAACGCGAAACCATACACATGATTTAAATCTAAAATCATAAATATTAAAAAGCAACTTCAAAATTTTGAAACAAGAGTCAGGTTTACCTTTTCCAGCTCTCATTAATTCAAACTACATATATAAAAAAAAAAAAAAACAAGAACCAGGCTTTAAACACAACTACTAGAAACAACAAATACCACATAATTCTAGGAACAAACAATGTACCATGCCACAATAAACATCCACTTTACACACTAAACAAGCATGCAAATTTACGACACAACATGAATCTAATATATCTTCTCATAAGCTTCTCTCTGCTTCACGCAGTACTCGAACAAGCTCCCGTCAAAGCAGCGCCTCATCGCCTCCCTCGACAAGTAACCATCCTCATCTCTTGCCAAAATATACAATGCAATCCATTCCAACTTCGCAGCGGCCCTGTCAAATTACTTAAATTCATTTAAAGTTCCACAGATGAACATAGAAATTGTACCTGTATATATGGATTGATTCAAATCTAACCAGCCAAAGAAGTCGAAAGCTTGTCTATTGCCTTCAGTCATGCTCCATATTTCACCAAAAGAGAGCTTGTCTGGCTCTGTACACGCATATTTGCTGAAGATGTTCTCGAAATGAACCGGCATGTATCTTATATAAAAGAAGCATGCCATAAAAGCCCTTAAAATTAGTCTTATTTGGTACTCTCATAGAACTATTGCCATTCATAAAACCTTAACGACATGATTGAAGTTGATTTCATGAGATTTTTTACACAATTACCTTCCTTCAGTATCATAAGATCCAGAGTCACTTCCATGCTTGGCTTTGTGGATGTTGTGTATGTAAATTGGAAACAGAGGATTTGGAAACCAACCCTTAAAAATTAAAAAAGTTAGAACATCAATTAGAACCATGCAATGTGCCATTGGGGTTGATTAATTAAAACACTATGTACAACCAAGCATCACATAAATCTTACCGGCAGGGTCGGATAGCTCAAGGCAACATTGATTACTATCGCCATCAACAAGGACATTATCACATTGAAGCCAAGCTTACGCGCACCTGACATATATAACATAAATCCGAACAACATAGATCAGAAAAAATTGTGGTCGGTAAAACAAAAATAACATTTAAAATTGTCACTACTCCGATCAAATTTGTTAAGTTCTTACGAGTTGACAATGGGATTAACTAGTTTCACCTTTTACCGTTATTTACTATTTCCCTTTCTATTTTTTAAACAAAAAGATGAGCATTATAACCACAACTAGAATGTAATTTTTATTTTGAAAATTTACCGCCATAGGTTTCCCAGGGATAAACAATGCCATTGTCATCAAGGTCAAAGAAAGCAACATGCTGCTGGAGAACAGAGAGGTGGTAGTGCTTGTGATCTCTACTTCCTTCAGGGTGGTACATGTCAGGCGCTGCCAGAGCTCTTGCCAAGTCTACATGCAACCAAAATAATTGCCAATTAATGTCACTTTTCTGAGATAATTTAATCCTTTTAACAGTGGTTGGTGAGAACATAATTTGTTTAACAAAAGCTTAAATCTTGGCGTTCACATAAAAATGATTTTTTTAAAAACAAAGAAGAAAAATAAAGATATATATATATATATCTAGAAAGAGAGAGAACTGACATGGCTTTGATATGTGATCGTCTAGATCGGCTCTGACCGGCCGAGCAGCCGTCACCGGTGCCTGAAGCGCCATGATTTTCATGTCATCTCTCGCTCCAGTTTTCGTATTATCATCTCCTTGCATCTTTTTCTTTATCTCTATGTCTCTCTCAATCTCTCTCTTTCTCTTGTTTTCTCTCTCTTTTGGAAAGAAATTGCAAGTAGCACTGATAAATAGGAGGAGAATTTGAGGAGAGAGATGAGACCAAACAGAGCAAGTGTAACGTGGATGTTTTGCATGAGACACGAATACAAGAGATGAGATGTAACGTGGATGTCTTGCATGAATGAGGTCTCAATTGGTTTTGGTTTTCAGATGACACGTGGCATCATGACTCATGAGTCAAAAGAACCTAGAGATTCTATCAAGGCGGTCCATGTATATTAATTTGCATATATATATATATATCAAGCGATCTAAATCCGAAAGTAATTAAATAATATATAACTAAAACCGCTTTTAGCTAGTATACATGAAATCAAAAGTTTGTTTATTAATTGAAAGTGGTTACCAATTAATAAAATAATTGAAGTTGAAAGGCAACGGTTAGCTAATTAAGAATGCTCTTATAATTAAGAACAATTCTAATTAATAGTTATATATTAGTGGTACTAACGGTCAAAATATGACTTGTATTATCTTTCTTTTTCTCTTTAGTACAAGTCATTATTTTAGAAAATGTTATTAATTAGATGAAAAGAGATAGGAACAGAGTCGGATTTTTTGACTATGAGATCAAACGTAAATAAAGATTAACTATATAAAATTTTTATGATACAAATAGAAGTTAATTTATACTATTTATAATATTTTATTCTAAATTATATAAAAAATTATGTATATATACAAATATTTTGAAATAAAATGAAGATCAATTAATCCCACTCTACCTTATTAGCTCCATCCCTAGAAAGATATAGTGAGAAAAGACAAAATATTAAAGGAGAAACAAAAAGCAAAAATATGGGAACTACACAACATATAGGGGTGTTAATGGCTCTTTTTATTCATTTACCTAATCTGTATTGTATTCAAAAATATAAGTAAGAGTAAGATTATTTTTCATTAGCTATTTAGCTTATCGGGTACGAGTAAGGCCGGGTTGTAATTTTTTTCTATTATCTTACCTGTTTTCGCATAAGATATTTTAAAAATAAAATAAAATTATATATATATATATATATATATATATATATATATATCTTTATGAATATCGCAGATGATACATGTTAAATAAAGTTTTATATTTTATTAAATTTTCATAATACAAATTAGTTGTATTCATTATAATTATTTTTGTTTTAAAAAATAATTTATCGAAAACACAAATCGAAATGTCAATGGCACTTTCTTATTCATTTATCCAACCCGTACCGTATTCGAAAAAAGGCAAAAGTAAATATATTTTTCGTTATCATAATGGGTACGGGTATAAAAATGTCTCACCCAATCTGTATCGTTGACACCCCTAACAACAGATAACATATTCACTCCATATTACGCGGTATTAATCTAATTTATTATAAATTAATTTAAATACTTTTTGTACTAATTTAAATGGTTACTTAGATTTATAGATGAAACAAAAATAGAAACCGGGAGCGCTCTGTGGATAGCTAAATATGAAGTTACAGGGTGATAATAGCATCAGATTTAGGTTTGTCAAGTATGCTGGAAATGTGCATTAGAGAGTATATATATACCCTCACTTCAAATTGCTTGTAAACCTAATATTTTAGGTTTCTGAGGATTTTTTACCAAATAGCATACACATTCAGTTTATTAGACAATTGACATGTGATTATTATAAATAATGGTGTGAATTAATAAATCAGTTCAGGGGTTTCCAACTTAATAATACTAATGACCAAATAAATTGGAGTTGGATAATCAGTTCAAGACCTCCTAAAGCACCAATGCGTACTAGAATTATAAGGCGTATCGAAAACACATGGAGAGGTAGAGGTTAGCCACGATTAACATGGGACGAAGTAGTAAAAAGATACTTAAAGGAGTGGAATGTATCGAAGGAGTGGACTTCGGACAAGAGCGCGTAGAAACTAGCGATCCACGTACCAGAACCATGACCTAGTAGTTAGAGATTATTTAGGAGTAGTAGTATATGTCTTACGTCATAGGATTAGGAACACTACAACAGAACTATCATTCTTAGAATGACATGTCCAATAGACAATCAATGACACAGTAAGTAAAATGAGAGTTCGAGCTATTTTAGGTTGTGCATTTTGAGAACAAATCTCATTGCGGTGTTTCCAAATAGTCCAACACGTAGTACAAAAAACTATCAAAAAGGCTATTCTTTGTACAAGGGGTAGTGTTTTAGCAAAATTGAGTATATCTCTCATCGATCTCCAAGATTGGAAAACTTGTTGATTTTTACCCATCCAAAATCATATTTGTTTTGTCATTGTACAATGTATGAATAAATGATTGACTGATTCCTCTCTGTCACATAACACACATTTGAGTGAACATGTCCAACCTTTCTTACTCAATTTTTTCTTGGAAAGTATTTTATTTTTGAAAGCAAGCCAAATGAAAATTCTGATTTTTGGGGGAATAGGAAGGGACCAAATAAGCAAAAGGTTATCTACAGCAATCTTTCCAAAATTAAGAAAGTTGTATAAAAATTTCACAGAAAAGGTCCCTGTTGACTCCCATCTCCAAGAAAGTTTGTCAGTAAAATGAGTAAAAGAAATATAACTGAGGATGCTGAGGATGTGATTCCATTCCTGAAGGAGTATTCCTGTAAGGATTCTACTAAAAAATACATTTTGCCCCTGTGAATTAACTACATCAGCAATAGTTATATTTTTAGAGAAACCAATTTCATAAAGTTGAGGATAGCTAGATGCTAATGGACATGAGTTTATTCAAATGTCCTCCCAAAACCTAACTTGAGAATTGTATCCAGGGACATATTGTACACTACATTGACTAAGATTATCTAAGGCAAGAATGTCAAACCAAAATGAAGATATAGCAGTGGAAGAGTTATAACTAGAGTATAGGTAGGTTATCAAAGTTTTCCAATTGAAGTGATAGTTGTGGGTCTTTATACTTAATCCACCACTTGACTAATAATGAGATGTTCATATCTCGTAAGTCTAAGATGCATAACCTGCCAAATTCTTTTGCTATACATACTGCCGGCCAATTCAATAAGGAATATTTCTTTTTTTTGTCAATACCTTACCATAAAAAAACAGCGTCTAATTTTATCTATATCTGAAATCACAGTTTCTGGTACTTTATAAAGGGAAAATGCATATAAAGGTATGGTTGATAAAACAGAATTAATGAGAGTATGTCTACCTCCTAAAGATAGAAGTTGGCCTTTTCAATTGTTTAATTTCTTTTCAATTTTGGTTATCAAGAATCTCCAATCAGCTACATAAAGTTTTTTATCGTGCAAAGGTAAACCTAAATATTTCATGGAAAAATGTCCAATTTTGCATCTAAAAGTGTTGGCTAAACTAGTGTCAGGTTCCTCTCCAATAAAATACATTTTGGTTTTATCTAAATTAAGTTTGATTCCTGAGATTGCTTCAAATGCTTGCATGGCCCACCATGCTGCCTCAACTGCCTCATGTGATGCTTCTAAAAATAATATCGTATCGTCTGCATAATGGCAGTTTGTAATACTCTGATTATCAAAATACTTAGGACCTAAACCTCTAATCACATTTGCAGTTTTACCTTTATGAAAAATTCTACTTAAAACATAAGTAACTAATATAAAAAGAAATGGGAAAATGGGGTCCCCTTGTCGAACCTTTTTTTTTTACAGAAGAAGTATGGAGTTAATTCTCCATTTATATTAATGCATGATTGAGAGCTTACAAGCCAACTATGAATCCATTTGATCCACTTGATATCAAAACCTCTACTATGCATAACTTCTAACATATATGTCCAATGAATTGTATCATATGCTTTGGCAAAATCTATTTTGATCACTACTCCTGATTTTTGATGGTGTTTGCAAAAGTGTATAAGTTCTTGACAAAGTGCAACATTGTTTAAGATATATCTATTATGTAAAGATGCATATTGGCTAGGATCAATAATTATGTTCATGGTATGACCTAGTCTATGAGTAAGGATTTTAGAAATCAACTTGAAACTGCAGTTCACTAAACTAATAGGTCAATACTTAACTATGGTATTAGCATTTTTTTTTCTTTAGGGATCAAATAAATAATGGACTTATTAATTTTCTCTAACCTTAGTGTGTGATGATGAAAATAAGTACACAATTGTAACAGATCTTCCTTAACTAACTCCCAAAAAAAATTGATAAAATTTGAAAGGGAACCCATTTGGACCCGGTGCCCCATTAGGTTCACGCTCAAAAAGACTTGTTCTAATTTTCTCAAGTGTAAAAGGTTGCAATAAAATGTCATTTTCATGATGAGAGATTTTCTCTTCTTCTGATCAGAAATGAGGTTCAAGTGTGCCATATTTAATTCCTTCAATTCCTAGAATAGATTTATAGTAGTCAAAGATATGGGATTTAATGTATTCTAAGGATTGGGATGGTTGGTCATCAATATTCAAAGAGATAATTTTATTTTTTCTCTTCCTATGGTTAGCAATTGTATGAAAAAAATCTAGTGTTCTGATCCCCTTTCTCTAACCATTGTTGTTTAGATCTATTCTTCCAGTAAATCTCATCTTCTAAATACAAAGCTCCTAGTTTATTCTTAAGACATATCCATTCATCTTTTTCTAAACTAGTCAAATCTCTAGTTTCAGTTAAGATATCTAATTCCTTAAGTCTTGCCAACAAGATATTTTTATCTCTTTACTTTTGACCATAGTGGATCTTAGCCCATCCTTTAATTTTCCTTCTAAGCATACATAATTTTTGGTGCCAACCCTAGGCATAATCATTTGATGTAATGGGAGATTCAATTCACCATTTATGTATAAGTCTAACAAACTCTTCATTTTCTAACCAAAGTGGATCATAAGTCAAATGTTATCCTTAATGTTGGAATGAGTATTAAGCTGAAGTAACAGTGGACCACTACTAGAATCTGGATTTTTTGCATGGGTAAAAATATTTGTTTCATGGGTAAGTAGTGTCCATGCAACAAATATTGACATTTCTGACACAGTGAAACTTGTTGCATGAGCAGTCCCATGTAACAAGTTTGATGATTACCCATGCAACTGCCTCTTATTTACCCATGCAACAAATATTTGATGACCCGTGACTTGCCAGCAAGGATAGGAAATATATTTTAATGAATGTCCATGTAATAACTCATCTCATACCCATACAACAAGTCTCCCGAATTTAGACTAAACAGTTTCATGAGTAACTCATGCAACAATTATTTGAGAACTATTTGTTACATGAGTTACCCATGCAACAAGTTTTGATAATTTTTTAGAACCATTTGTTGCATGGGACTACCCATGCAACAAGTATTAAATTTCTGGACAGTGACTTTTATGTTTATAGATATCTTCCTTCAAATTGAATATATTCTTGTAAATTACAACAAGGGATACATTACATCAGTATATTAATTTGTTCACATCCTACTTAATATTGTTCAAATTTAGAAGAAAATCTAATCTCTCCTTTCAAATTGAATATATTTTGTAAATCATAGCAAAAAGAATTATAGCAGTATATTACAAAATAAAAGAGATACACAAATAATTCGGAAACTTAAATTATAGAATCTTGAAATTTTGGTCTTGAGAATAAACATTAGAAAGTTATTGAGAGGACGAGCGAGCGATGAGCACAACCTTCATTAATTGCCTTCGCTCCTTCATTATTTGAGAACTATTAATTGCATGGGACTACTCATGCAATAAATATTGAATTCCTGGACATTGCCTTTTCTGTATATATTTGATATCTTCCTTCTAATTGAATATATTTTTGTAAATCACATCAATAAACATTACAACAATATATTAATATTGTTCACATCCTACTTAATATTGTTTAAATTTAGGAAGGAAATTGATCTCTCCCTTTAAATTGAAAATATCTTTTATAAATCACAGCAATAAAAATTAAAACAGTATATTAAAAAGTAAATGAGATACACAAATAATTCAAAAACTTAAATTAATAAATCTTTATATTTTGGTTTAAGAATAAACATTAGAAAGTAATTGAGATACATAATAATTCACCAAATTACAAGACAACACATTACACAAGATTAACCAATTAATAGTTTAGGGTAAACCAACCATTCAGTATAGAGTTCCTACAAATTGAATTTGCAATCCTTACAAAATATATATGACAGTTGCTATATAAAGATCATTAGCACATGTCTATGTATGGATAAAATTTCATAATTGAATTGGTATATCATGTAGACCCTGTGTGCTGCTGCAACAGCACTCTCATACATGTAAATTTGATCTCAATGGTAATTGTTTATACAATGTTAATTTATCAAGGCCTATGAAAATATGGTTCTTGCCACTATATACAATAAGCTAAAGGGTTTAAAGTCAACATTATATAATCCCAAAAAATAATGGAAGAATACTCTATTCTAATAAAAAACTAGTACCGACCTAAACAAATGGTAATATAGTATAAATAAATAAAAATGTATAGTTTACCTTACCTTCCAATTGCCAACTTAATTTGTGCATCAACAACACATAAGTATGCCTCAGGCAACATGCCAAAAAATTTGAATGAACTTGGTACCTTTGACTCATGCGCAGCAGCTCTCCTGATTGTTTCCTTGGCTTGATCAACTTTACCCAGCCTAAGAAGCATCTCAGTCTTAAATACCAAGATCTAAAATTAAGGATGTCAATCAGTGAAATTCTAAATTAAGGGATGTAATTTCTGACTTGGGAGGACCCTTCACTGCCTTGGAAATACAAACCCACATGGAAACCACATGGTTATAACAATGAATTATTTCTCAAATCTAAAGTAATTAAATTCAAACACAAAAAATAACAACAGTTTTGTATTTCAACCCGATCCAGATCACTATCGAAGAGTGGTACAGGTAAAAGTTCTAAAGTCAACGATCTCATCTTAAGATGACAACGGTTTTGTCTATTTGTCAAATCTGCTTTTTAAAATAAACGAATGAGGTTAGTTCCCAAATGAAAAAGAAAGAATAATGAAAATAAGATAATTGTTCATACTGCAAATAACCATATGTACTTTTTCATACTTGTTCGAACTACATTTCTTGTATGTGCAAGTAACACCCAACAATTGTCGACATATTTGTAAACAAAAACTAAAGAAATTGCAATATTAATAATTTAGTCCCTAGGACCTAGCTCCAATTAGGTCCTCATTTACTAAAGACATGAAACTAAAAGTTGAAGCCTTGATGACTGTAGGGTTGTAGGACCTAGAATGAGATGCAAACAAATACAAATTAAATTGCAAGTTTTGCTAGTTTCACCACATTTTATTCTGATTACTATTTTAATGTTTATCTCCAGTTCAATTATTTGGGATATCTAGACAATAATTTTACCTCACTCCTAGCAGAGGTGTCCATCATAACAGTAGGCCTAACAAGGGGATGAGGGATAGAGAGCACTTGAAGTATCATCCAATCCGGCCGGGCATATTTTGGATTTTAGACCCAATAAGAGGCAATCTTCGTCGCTTATGTGCTTCAGTACATTCAGAACCTGTTTTAACAAAAGAATTAGATGCATAGTTGGTTATTACTTCTCTTTGGAAATACAATTTGTTTATTAATCAGTCAAATCTTTGTAGAATTTTAACATACATCATTACAATTTTTAAAGATAAGTATGTAATTATTAATTTTAGAGGGATAAATACGTAATATTGAAACTTTTGAGGAATATACATGAAATTCACCCTTTCTTTGTCACTTCCTTCCTTAGCCTCCCTGTCTCCCTCCCACAATTTCACCCAAATTTCTCAAAAATTCGCTTGAGTTGGCTTTTCCCCGTCTCTTTTTCCCTCCCCTTTTATGGTGAAATTTCACCAAATTGGCTTTTTCCCGCCTCTCTTTCCCTCCCCCATAGAAGTAGCTAGGAAATTTCTTTAGCGAAACAACCCTCACCTTACCTCAAGCCTGAGCGGACTTTAATTTTGTTGGTTAGTCATTAACGAAACCATAGACTCAATTACCGAAGATGCTTCAATTTATGGCGATGATGCGTCAGTTTTCGGCGACACCTCTCCTTCCGACCACAACTCTTCTCCCAGTTGTGGCAGTGCCGCAAGAGGAGAAGATGCTTCTCTCCATGGCTGAATTGGAGCTCGAAGAGAAGCTCAACGACATCAAGAAGGCAAATAGTAACCTAGTCATCATAGGGAAGGCTGGTATGGATTCCTACAAGGAGGACATGGACGCCGACGGTGAGGATGAAGAGGGAGAACACGTCGATGAATCTGATGCCGAGGATTTTGAGCAAGAGACTGGGTGATCTTTTGTAACCTTTTATTGTTTTTCTTTCGCTTTTCTATGAATCAGATTAGGGTATTATGGTAAAAAATTGCAAGAGTTTTAGGTTTTTAGCTTTCTGTCTGTTATCTTTGACAAGGTTGCTTTACTAATTGATGCAAGGAACATGATATATTAGTTGAAGCTTACAATACTGTTATAGGGAACCACTAATTTTTCATTTTCTCTTTTGCTTGGAACTGATAATATCTGGTATATACTGATACCATATTGGTACAATTCATGGCTCATAATCAGTCTTGAAAAATGAATGGATTTTTCAACAATATATGCTTTAGTCCAGTGCATGCTTCTTTTTTAACTAACTTTTCTCATTTAATAGTTCATACTACAATCCCGACCATGTAAAATATTTAAGCTACTTGTGGGGACATTTAATCCACACCATTGTTTACATGATTTACCTTGTGAAAAATTTGATAACTTTTGTTTCGTTGAACAAAATAAAGGAGAGTGAAACTGTTGCTACATCAGATGCAGACCTTGTACCTGTTTTGAACGCGTGGTATTCTGCTGGTTTCCACATTGGGAGGTAAATATCAGAACTTTACTTTTCTTTTGGAATATGGAATTTAAGTCAACTACTACAGTATTTTGCTCGGCATAAAGGTTGAAATCTACGGATTGGTGTACCGTTCTGCATTAAAACATGCAATACTAGCATGAATTGGTTGGTATTGACTATTGACTGATATTGTAAACAGGGGTTAAGCTAGAAACTTTTTTTAAATTCTTTTTTTTGGTGGGGTGTGTGTGTTTTTTTTTTTTTTTTTTTTTTTTTTTTTGGGGGGGGGGGTTGTTAAGCATACAGGCACATTACAATAAGAATAATATGATGGATATTAAAAAATATATATATATGCTGATGTTAATGAGACTTTACCTGTGTTTGATTGTAACAAATTTTGACAAAAATATAAATGATATTACTCTCCCAAGTCCAAACCTCCACTCAGATTTAAAATTCCTTGATTTAGCATGAGAACTTTTTGTGCCTATCGATGGCAGGAATTTCACCTGTCCAGTAATATATATAGGTAAAAGCTGCGATGAAAAGTTACAGTACGTAATACTAAATTTAGGTTACCTTGAATCATTATGTCTCAAAATGAATGACAATTTCATTTGTTTACATTTTCATTAATAATCTGAAGTTGACTGTTCAAGTACTTATTGGAGAAGTCACAGCAAAACAACTCCTGATATGCAAATTGAGATCAATTTTGAAATCTTAAATTTTTTCAAACTTTTGAAAAAGTTATTTTTGGTATGGTAAGCTTGTTTTTAGGTGACATAACCCATGTTTTTAGGTGAACAATTGAAAGAAATTGTCACTTTTAGAACATATGGCATCTATCTAATAGCATGGACCAGCTTTCTAATATACTTGTTTATTTCTATTTTTTATTTTTTAGTGTACTGAAGAAATTTGCTGAGAAAGGATGCTGGCACCTAGCGGAGATGCGTGCTCAACAGGATGGTAAGCTTCTAGAATATCCGGTACTCTTTCTCTCTCATCATTATACATCATTTTATTTATTTGTTTGTTCTCTTGCAATGGGAACTGTGAATGGTTTCAGTTTCACTCTTATGGTAATGTAGTGGTACTTCAATGTGTGCATTTCTGATAAATTATTTACATGTATATTTGTCTTTAGAAGCTGGTTACATATATGTGAATTCTTTAGGTACATATCTGCAAATTTGTCTATTTAGAATTTTAAGCAATCTTAAATGAGGAGGGTTCAAATGCCTCTATTTTTTGTGCCTCTACCATGCCTCCATTTTTAAAATCTTTAATAACTCAAAATTTAAAACTTAAAAGTCAAAATAAAACCGTTAGATGTGATCTATGTTATTTTCTCTATGAGCTTATAAATAATTATCACATTTTAATTTTTCTTTTATGTGAATCAATAGGTTCAAAAATCAACGTCTAGAAATCATCCACATTAGTGCGCTTTTTACAAGCTCTTGATGGCAATCAAAATAAAATTGAAATGTCATAATTTTTTACACGTGCATAGATAAAATGATGTAGATCATATCAAATGGTTTTATTTTGACTTTTAAGTTTTAAATTTTGAATTATTAAAGTTTTTAAAAATGGAGGCATGATAACGCACAAAAATGGAGGCATTTGAACCCTCCTCATCTTAAATTGCTTTACTCCAGCTATAGTTAGTGGGATTATTGTAACAGCTGGTTTTTCCAGTACTGGTGGCCTTATGTACTCAGTTTTTGGTTGAACAAATTCATCAATATGAAAATGAGAGTTAAGCAGAAAAACCCAATGTTTTGGTTAAATTTTTGATTGATTTCCTTATACTGAATACATAATGAAGCACCAGAAGAGATAACCCCAAGGGAGAATTTCTTGGATTGGAACAAAAATAGCTTCTATCTTTTATATTTAGATATTTTTTTCAATTTATTAATTCACACCTGTGGTGCTGTTATTTTTTTTTACTTTTCAATTTTCTATGTTCTTAATTTCTTAAAATCAATTGAAAATTCTCTTAGGGTGTGTTTGGATGAGGCAAAGAATAGTGCTAACCCGGGTTAGCTACTATTTCGAATTACTATTTTACATTTGGATGTGTTTGGATTAGCAAAAATGGACTATTCTTTGTTTGTCTTTTGTGGGTTAGCATGCTATTATACTAACTTAACTAAAACTTGAGTTAGCTCACTATTTCAAATTTGGATTAGCTCACTATTCTCACTAACCCAAGTCTTCATCCAAACTTACCATTAATGCAGAGAACTTCATCACTAACCTTCAGATTTGTTCAGCCTAGTGTTAAACCATATATTTTGGATATATGTACAAGTTTATTATATTAATGTGATTGTAATACTTTATGGTTTTTGCTACAATGTATGCTTGATAACATTATGTTGATTAATGCTTATTTAATTTGAAATGTAAATTATTAATGCCATTGGGTTGGTACCAAATCGGTATAGGTACCAAATTGGTACGGGGTGAATTATAGAATTGGGCCTGAATTTTTTTTTCCTGGAATGATAATTTTTTGCATCGGAATATCTATACAAATATGGGGTAATACATTCCATGCAAAAGGTCCAGACGATATCCTTGCAAATAACCTGTGGGACCCACCTTTACCCATGCAACTAATAGGTTAATTACTCATGCAACTAACCATGTGGGACCCACGTTATTTACCTATACAACTACTCACTCCTCTATCGTTGCAAATAATTCATGGGACCCACACATTTTACCCATGTAACTACTCAATCCTCTATCGTTGCAAATACTCCATGGGACCCACACACTTTACCTATGCAACTACTAACTCCTCTATCGTTGCTAATACTCCATGCTCTATCATTGCAAATACTTCCTGCATCATATTTGTTGCATGAGTATTTTTTGTATGGGCACATCGTTGCAATAAGTATTCCAGAAGTTATTGCATGAGTAACCCATGCAACAAGTCAGAAATTGAGTAGTTGCAACAGGGGTTGTTGCAACAGTAGTTTTTGTATGGGTAACCCATGCAACTGACATTTTTGGGGTTGTTGCATGGGTAAGCCTATGCAACAAGCCAAATTTTACCCATGCAAAAAACCAGAACTCTATTAGTGCACAAATCGATAAGAGAGCTATTAGGGTATTTCTGATCCCAGTCAATGGTAGTGAGATATCTATCTAGAAGAGCAAAATTAACCCCGTTGGACCATGTATATTTTCTAGTATGAAGTTTATGTTCTACTAAAGCATGCCTATTTATAAACTGATTGAACATCTTACTAATTTTAATATCAAAGTTTTTTCCAAATTTTTCTGACGGATTCCTAATCACCCAAGCATAGGTATGTCCCTGCCTAACTTGATCTAATTCGGCCCAGAATTCTTTTTTCATCCCTCTAATTGTTGGGCCATACACTATCGTAAATTGCCTTATTCAATATATGAATATCTAGACATAATTTGTGTTCACTATGAGAGATAATTTCTACTTTAGTATCATTGGCACCAAAAAGAATACCTCCAGATCTTCCTATAGATGGGAGATATAGCCAAATATCTAGTTTAGATGACAAAGACCTAAGTAATATAGGAGAAAATTGTTCCTTTTTAGTTTCCTGGACCGCTAAGATGTCAACCTGATGTTTATTGATATAGTCTAGCAAAGCCTGTCTTTTCCTACTCGAATTCATACCTCTAATATTCCAATTTAAAATATTCATAATAAAACCAATCGAGCTCTACTACTGTTTTGGGTATTCTTATCTAAAAATTGAGCATTGTTAGTCACATGTGTTATTTGTAAACATAAAGGATTAGTGGTATCTCTATTTTGCAATTCTAGATTTTTGAGGAGTTTAGTAAATTGAGCTCTCTCCAGTTGCTGGATAGCTGAAATGATTACCAATTTATCATGGTCAGAGGACCCAAGTGTGGTTTGGTAAACTCTAAACAATTGATCAATCTGTGTTATTGTTAATCTACTATAAGGAAAACTTTTGAGTAAGCTATTACCTGCTGGTTGAGAAGAACCATAGGCCTTTCTTTTTTTAGCTCTTTGCATGATGGGAGTTTGAGTATGCTGGATAGTTATTCTCACACTTCTCATATGAGCTGATTTGTTGTACCTCCATTCATTTGGAAAAGGGATATGTTCTTCTGGTGGATATTCTGTGGAGGTATCAGAGAGTTCAATGATTTCAAGAGTATGAGGAATGGGAGGAAGGGAACATGAGGAGGCACACTGCTTTTTAACAGTTGACCTGGATATGTTCCTGTTGGTAGAGGGAGTATTTGGGGAAGCCCTTCTGTGAGATCGAGGACTTGGTTGTTGCTGGTTGGGGATAGAGGAAGAAAACCTCACTTTTTTGCCTTTTGACTTTACATGCTACTGCCTTTGCTGCTTCACTTTTTTACCAGATTTCTTTATTAGAGATTGCAGCTTTCTAGCACTTTGCATCAAGGGAAGGTCATCTAGTACATTCTCAATAATATCTCTAATGGGAATACTATCATCACTAAGATCATTGACATGGTCAGCCGGTACAACAGGGGTGACGGGAGGGATAACATGATCCTCAGGGAGGTGGGCACATTCCGAATCAGACTCCATAGATTGATCAGTATTTGGGTTATTGATCGGGAAAGGTGGTTTAGTGCCAAAAGTAGACCCTGTCCCAAAACCCATGTCCATGTTATGAATGACATTCAAGGCTTTTTGAAAAGACTCTTCATCCAATTCATCATCAGTATCAAAGTCATAGCCGTGCTTTTGGTTCTCTTGTGTACAAGAGGGGAGTGGATCATTTCCTTTAGGATCAAGAGGAGGTGATACCCCTAGAACAGGTCTGTTGCGAGAAGAAGGTTCTGAAATAACAATACCACCCTGTCTGGGCAAAGGAGACAGAGGTACTCTGTTATTGTCCGAGGGAGGCTGTTGTGGTCTAGATGATAGAAGATTAGAGATGGCACCTTCTGGTACATTTGGCCTATTAGGATTAGGAACTCTATCATTTGAAGAGATAAGGGTTGGATCAGGATCTGGTGTAGGCATAGGTTTAACTCCAAAACTGGTCCAGTTAGGGTATGTTCTGCCCTGAATTCTTCCTCGTCATGTATTGACATTTTCAGTCATCTCTGTCTCAATTTCAAAGTCAATATCATGAGAAGCTACAAAACTAGATAGATTACAATGGGTCATTTATGCTGTTTTGTCAGGGTGGAGATATCACATATCCCAATGCAAGCCTGAGCAAAGCGATAGTCATACCGATTGCGGGTTCCCAGGTCTAGTTCAAGAACAATCGCTCCATAAGGGCTCAAAATGCAGTTAAATTCTTCCCAGTAGATAAATCCATAGGAAAACCATGAATACGAATCCATGCAAAGATTAAATGCTTACCCGCGTTGAATGCCGGGTCCCATCTCAGTATGAGAAATTGAACTTCTTCCATTTGGAGCCACCTTCTGCGAGTCGCCGCCATGAGCCATTCTTTAGATAGAGCTTGGATAACATAGACATATTTGTTATATACTGCAACTCTCCAAAGGAAGGGAGGAAACGAGTATCTGAGAACCCGTTCCACCTTCTTCGGCCCCCAAGCGGCAATATCATCAAGTATGAAGCTCAGTTGGAGTTCCCGGTTGATTGCTTCCAGCTCTGGGGTTGAATTGAACATCAGAACAGGGGGATAAATCTGACGAGGCGGCAAAGGCTCAGTCGGTGCGGGTATTGCAGGGGGTGTTGTGTTTCTAGGAGGATCTAGTCACGCATGTTGTTGAACCGGTCGATCCGGCGGTGTTTGCACAATAGAAAGGTGAGCATTGTGCAAAATAGGAGCTGCTGGCCCTTGAAAAGGCCGATCCGGCAGAGCTTGTCCGGCATAGGAAAGCAAAACTGGTTGAGATGGCGGATACGGTCTGGATGCGCGATTTCCAGTGTGCTAGTATGTTAGAGACCTGGAGGTGCCTCAGCGATTAGGATAAGGCGCCATTTTTTCTTCAGAAGAGTAATCGCCACTTTGAAGTAAGAAGGAAGGAGATGAAGAGTGAAATGACACTTTTGAAAGACAATTAAAGCTTTTATGCCCTGTCTTGTTACATATAAAATAAACCAAGGCGTTTCTACAATGCAAAGCTTTGTGACCTTGCTCTTCGCATTTCAAACAAATCAGATGCGCTGGCGTCGATTTGCTCAAAATTTGTGAAGCACGTGTCTTGATCGAGGTAGATCTCATCTCTTTCACCTGCTCAGTTGGCGTGGCTGCCATCGTGGCTTAGAAAGCAAGGATTCTTTATAATATGGGCCTTGTGACTCGAGGCCTAACGCCATTAGAGATCGAAACTGTGCTCGAGTACAATCCATATAGCGGGCTTTATAAAACAACATCTCTATTTTCCGATCTTTCTCTTTTTATTTTCTCTTTTTATTTTTTGATTTTTTCTACTCTTTTTTGTTTTTTCAAAATCACCAAAAAATCGTCATTTGTGACATATACTGATCTTATATACGGGTTCTGCAAGAAAGGTGAAATTGAGAAGGCACCAGATTTTCTATGTGAAATGATGTCTAAAGGGCATGAGCCTCATGTCGTGACATATAAAACTCTTTTAGATGGGCTGTGCAAGAATAGTGAAATTGATAAGACAATGAATTTTCTACACGACATGAAATTTAAAGGGCTTGAGCCTAATGTCATGACCTATTGCACCCGAAATTTTTATTTTTACTCAATTAAAAAATTATTTTAATAATAATAACCAAAGTTTAAAAATAACTTTAAAAATACTCAAGCCGTGGAATTTCAATTCCAAACCGTGAAAAAATTCCACGGTTCCAACATTTTTTTTTTTTTACAAAACATAAATTTGTATTTATTTTTTATTTTTTTATGAAAATATTAGAAATGTTGGATATATTTCTTTGAAAATAAATGAAATACAATACAATTTGATTTATTAGAAAGACTGTAACAAATCACCCGATCAATATTTTTCAGGCCGGATTTTTCGCAGCTATAAGAAAAATTAATATATTTCATTATGTGTTATTGTAAAAAAATAAAAATGCATGGATTATGAGTTATTGATCCCGGTTCAAAAATCACTTCTAAGTAATATAGAAATTATTATGATCCTTCTAGTACATTTAATTTATAAAAAGTTGTATCTATTTTGATAATTTTTTTTGAATAACAATCATTAAATAACTTAAAGTTTTTATTTTTTTTAAAATAGATACAACTTTTTTATAAATTAAATGTACTAGAAGGATCATAATAATTTCTATATTACCTAGAAGTGACTTTTGAACCGGGATCAATAACTCAGAATCCAAGCATTTTTATTTTTTTACAATAATACATAATGAAATATATTAATTTTTCTTACAGCCGTGAAAAATATGGCTTGAAAAATATTGATCGGGTTATTTGTTACAGTCTTTCTAATAAATCAAATTGTATTGTATTCCATCTATTTTCAAAGAAATATTCAACATTTCTAATATTTCAATACAAAAAATTAAAAAATAAATAAATAAATTTGTTTTGTTAAAAAAAAAAAAATCAAAACCGGTTACCAGTTTCATCCGTTTTTTTTATACAAAACAGAAATTTGTATTTTTTTTTAATGAAAATATTAGAAATGTTGGATATATTTCTTTGAAAATAGATGGAATAAATACAATTTGATTTATTAGAAAGACTGTAACAAATAACCCGATCAATATTTTTCAGGCCGAATTTTTCGCGGCTGTAAGAAAAATTAATATATTTCATTATTTGTTATTGTAAAAAAATAAAAATGCATGGATTATGAGTTATTGATCCCGGTTCAAAAATCACTTCTAAGTAATATAGAAATTTTTATGATCCTTCTAGTACATTTAATTTATAAAAAGTTGTATCTATTTTGAGAATTTTTTTTTAATAACAATCATTAAATAACTTAAAATTTTTATTTTTTTTAAAATAGATACAACTTTTTTATAAATTAAATGTACTAGAAGGATCACAATAATTTCTATATTACCTAGAAGTGACTTTTGAACCGGGATCAATAACTCAGAATCCATGCATTTTTATTTTCTTACAATAATACATAATGAAATATATTAATTTTTCTTATAGCCGTGAAAAATCTGGCTTGAAAAATATTGATCGGGTTATTTGTTACAGTCTTTCTAATAAATCAAATTGTATTGTATTCCATCTATTTTCAAAGAAATATTCAACATTTCTAATATTTCAATACAAAAAATTAAAAAATAAATAAATAAATTTGTTTTGTTAAAAAAAAAAAAAAAATCAAAACCGGTTACCGGTTTCATCCGTTTTTTTTATACAAAACAGAAATTTGTATTTTTTTTTATGAAAATATTAGAAATGTTGGATATATTTCTTTGAAAATAGATGGAATAAATACAATTTGATTTATTAGAAAGACTGTAATAAATAACCCGATCAATATTTTTCAGGCCGGATTTTTCGCGGCTGTAAGAAAAATTAATATATTTCATTATTTGTTATTGTAAAAAAAAAATGCTTGGATTCTGAGTTATTGATCCCGGTTTAAAAGTCACTTCTAAGTAATATATAAATTATTGTGATCCTTCTAGTACATTTAATTTATAAAAAGTTGTATCTATTTAAAAAAAATAAAAACTTTAAGTTTTTTAATGATTGTTATTCAAAAAGAATTCTCAAAATAGATACAACTTTTTATAAATTAAATGTACTAGAAGGATCACAATAATTTTTATATTACCTAGAAGTGACTTTTGAATCCGGATCAATAACTCAGAATCCATGCATTTTTATTTTTTTACAATAACACATAATGAAATATATTAATTTTTCTTACAGCTGCGAAAAATCCGACCTGAAAAATATTGATTGGATTATTTGTTACAGTCTTTCTAATAAATCAAATTGTATTTATTCTATCTATTTTCAAAGAAATATATCCAAATTTATGTTTTGTAAAAAAAAAATGTTGGAACCGTGGAATTTTTTCACGACTTGGGTATTTTTAAAATTATTTTTAAACCTTGGTTATTATTATTAAAATAATTTTTTAATTGAGTAAAAATAAAAATGTCAGCTTATTGCACTCTTATAGATGAAATATGCAAGAACAGTCAAATTGATAAACCTTGAGTTTTATACATGACAATGTAGAATGCAAATATATATAATTTTCTTTTAAATACCTTGGCCTCATTTGAAAATTTTGATAAATTAGGCTAGTGGGACCCACAACTTTTCCCCATTCCTCTTCCTTTACCGTGAGCCGTCCACTCTCTCTCTCTCTCTCTCTCTCTCTCTCCTGCGAATCGAGTTTTCATCTCACTTTGCAACGCAATCTGAAAATTGTTTTTCTCTTGTCGCTAACAAATTGATGGACTGGCTTGTGCTCTCTTCTCTTTTCCTCTCGGTTGGGTACAACACTTGGTATCATCCCTCCCTCTCTTTCTCGTTTCTGATTATTTTCTCTTTCGTTTTAAGGTTGGGTAACTTGTGACGGACCAAGCAAGCTTGGTATATATTACGGTGAAGAAGGGGTATAAAAGCTTACTTCAAAGTTAAATTGATGAACTTTTGTATTTTGTTTTCTTTCCCTTTTCCGAACTTGATACCGACCTTGAATAGCACTGTACTATTGTTTCTTCACGTGCTTGCTGGTTATGATTCTCATGTGAGATCATGGATGAAGTTCTGACCCTGGTACTGATCGGTACCATTAGGTATTACCCACTGGTTTGGTCTCTAGCGATTGAGTCATAAAAACATATAGAAATAAGGGTGAATATGCTAAATATTGGTGGTTTGGTAAAATTCCTTTTTCAGAGGGGTTAAATTGAAAAATGAAGAAGATAAAATTCGGATGGAAATTTAGAATGGAGATGGAAATTAGATGGTAGGCTTTTGGGCTTGGTTCATAAATTGAATTGGAAACTTAATGTGAAATTTAAATTGGGCTTTTCGGCCTAGTGAAAATAAATGAATTTAAAGGAAATAAATTGAACTTGAACTGTTGGACCAGATTCGAATATGGACGAACTGAAACCAAATTGAAATAAAGAGATTAACAAAATGAATTAAATAATTAATTAAGAGATGTCATTATTTGAAATGGATATCATTATTAATTAAAAATGAGTTGGGTCGGTTATAAAAATATCTTATTATAATTAGATATCTATACTATATATTTAATTTTGGGCGGAGAGTTTATTGCTCCTTCTCGGAAGGGTCTCACTGTCAGAGCGCTCTTTCTCCTCTCTCAAAACTACTCTCGGACGCCTCTCTGAAAATTTCGAAACTTTCTCCTCTTTCTTCTCCGTAAACTTCGACTAATTAAGAAAATCCATCCAATCCACCTCTATTCATCTTCTCTTCTATTTTCAGTTCAGTGCTTCTGGCGGCGATCAAATCCATCAACCAATATATAAATGAATTGAATCGATGGCGGAGACATCTGCTGTTGCACCATGCTTGCCGCCTCCGCCTCCGCCTCCAACCGCTCTACTGTTCAAAGAGTCTCTATTAGAGTGGCCATGAGCAGTGAGAGCTCAATATTGTGTTAATCAATCAATCCATCCATCCATCCAAGACAACGCATCCACTCCCCACGACTACTCGAGGGCCAATAAGGAATTAAAGCAACTCGCCTCTTCTATCCAGCTCATCCAAAACTTACGAGCCAAAAAGGAGGTAAGCTGCTCATTTCATCTCCTCTATAATTCATCTTCTCACATCTCTTCTTCTATAAAATTTCTATAATTATTGCATCCTAAAAATAGTAGGGTATTTTTCTATAAATTGCTGAAATAGTGTACACTCTTCATGAAACACGCCATTGCTGAAATCATGCAACAAAATTAATTTTTATCGGGGTATTATTACATATTGTTTAAATTGTTACGTTCTGGCCTTTAGATGAAGAGCTAGCTTATAAGCTGCATTACAAAAGGTTTTCTTCCAAGTTGCAATCTGTAACTATCTTTTTACTTCAGATTTAGTTAGTGTACTAAATAGCTGCGCTATATCTTTTTCGGACCCTAAAAGTTATGGCACTATGGGCGATATATAGCTAGCTATCGGCGCTATAGCTAGCTACTTAGTGCAATCGCTTATTTTTTTTAACCGTCCCGCTATACCGCTATAATTGCTATTTAAATCATTGAATTTAGTTCATAACTCAGGTTAATATTGTCAAATGTTTCATTGTTTTCATCTTTTTTGGTTTTTATGATCTATGTGACCTATATAACTCATTGTTCAATGAAATACGAGAAGAAATTCAACCATCGTCACTGGATGAGGAAGCATGCAAAAATGTTTTAGTTAGTTTAATTGCGCAAAAAGTGTGCTTTGTTCCTGAGGTGGTTAGTTAGGTCCTATTTATTGTATTTTAATAGTAGTTGTAAGCAGGGGTTGTGTTTGGTGTTGCATTATTTGGTTATTCTTTATTAATGATCTGTATTAGTGCTACTAAGTACTGGTATAATGGTATTGTACCAATTCTGTATTGTTTCAGTCCTGTTTTGATTTTATTAGATGTTTAGTTTTATTAGGTCTTCACTACCAAAGTGACTGGGCTCGATCCAATTTGTTTTGAATTGCAAGGATCACCAATTTCAAATCTTTTTTGTGAAAAAAATAGAGTGTATCATCTAATCATAAATGTAATTATGTGTAATGTGTAGCCTTTTCTTCGGAACGATGATCGTTTGCTGTGCGGCTCCTTTGTAGAGAGCTGGAATTCATGGGGATCATGGATGGAGATGAAGGTATTCACATTTTATCTCCTCTCTTTTTGTTTGCCTTTTCACAAATATCAACTTCTGCACCAATGTAAAATTAGTTATAAGTAATTAGTAAATTTTTTGAGGGTGCAATTTAATTTTGCATCATTATTTCAACCAACATTCTAATTAATTACCAAATTAATTGAACTTTGTGGGCCTTAACCTAAGAAGGAGCCGGCTACTTGATCATATTTAGCAAAAATCCGTGTTCTCATAAATATTGGTATTGCAATCAAACTGTAGATTTGTTCTCCAGCTTTGCTTTGCACATTTTTTTTTCCTTTTCTTATCTTTTTGGCTATATTTGCTTATTATATGAGCAATAATACATTGTTGCTCCGGTAACGTCAGACTATGGATACACATGGCAGAAGCATGGTCAGATTACATCAAAGAGAAACCAGGAGGTGTCATCCAACTGGTTCCATACCAGACCGAAAGTGATACTTTTGAATATTGCCAAATGCTTTTGTCAAGCACTGCCTACCGAGGAAGGCACCGAAAGTGATACTTTACGTTCCTAATGCGGTCATTCAAATAACTCTGCAGGATATACATGTAAGAATCAACTAATGGGGGTTTAACTTGGAGCTAAGCACAAGCTACTCAGTTACCAAACCCTAATTCAGGTATTCCTCAACCAATTTGTAGTTCTGGTATCAAAAAGAAATTCAAAATTTCATTTTAATCAGTCATCAACCTGCCCTTCCCTGAAGACACTGACAAAACTATGAATCCATGTTTGACTGGTATTAATATTAATAAGTCCGTGTTTCTATTGCTGGTACAAGCAGTTGCAAGAACATGTATGATCTTCAATAGCACCAGGTGAATTGTACCATGTCTTGAACAAATCTTGTAATCGGCTGTTGATCGAACAGTTCCAGGGAGAATTGATTTACCAGAACCAAACACCAACATTCAAAAATCTCTATCAGCAGAATCTTTGAGCACAAAAGCCCTCCTGCACGTAACAATGATTTTATATCATACATCACAGTGTAGCCATATTATCGAAAACATATTAATGAAAACAAATGTTTCTTTAAGTTCTTATTGAGAATGCATAAATTTTCATTTTTTAATTAAACTAATAACTTAAGCTTCAAATAATTGGAGAAAAGTATTGTGCACTGAAAAAAGATGACACAGATCATAAAAAAGGAAGATGAAAATAATGTCTACTCATTGTAGAAAAAAGTTGCCTTAACTGGATACGCTAAAGGTGGTTCTGACCCCAGTCCAAACATTCTCCCGAGTTTTATTATACTTATTCAACTCATATTATAAATATTGATTGTAAGCCTTAGGTTATAGTCAGCTCAAATTAGAACTACATGAATTACTGATTGATTTTGATCAAGTCCAATTGACTCAAACAAAATAATGTATTATATTCTCATTTCTGCAGCGGTGACGATAGCAAGACAAAAGAAGAGAGAGTAACTGCACCATCCCGTTATAATTGTACAATTTTTGTTCACCAAGAGTTAACCATGCTTATATACAGTTTTTTTTCCTTATGTATAGTCTATACAATTATCTAAAATCATGTCCTATATGATCTTATGCATATTTTATATTGTGGTTCATCCAATATCTAGAGTCATGTCCCATTAAAACCACTTATTTTGTTTTTCTGCATTGTCTCAATCGTCACTGCCGAAGTGAAGCGAGGCTTTCTACTAGTATGTATACTAATCTTGGACTGGTTTGGTACTGTAGATCTATAGTTGCTACAGTATGGATGACAGATGGGACCCACTGCTCGGTGCAATATCACTGTTTTCCAATTTCTCTTGGAACTTCTCCGTTTCTCTCCTCTTCGCTCCATCTCTCTTCTCTCTTCGCAGAAATTGCCCAACTTCTCCATTACAACTTCTGTCTTCGCCATCTCTCCTCTCTTCGCAGAAATCTCAGAAATTGCCCCTCTCTCCTGCATGCCGTGTGACATTGCTTTACCTCTCTGTCTTTCTCTCTCTTCGATAAGGGATTGTTCTTTGTTGCTAATTCTCTCTCTCTTTTTCTCTTGTCACTCCATTTGTGGTTTCGTTGATTATGCGACTGACCTAACCGATTTAAGGTTTAGGGTTTTTCTTCTTTTCTCAGAAAAATTGGAACCATAAAACTAAATTTGTACTTTTTTGATCGTTTAATGCCAGGTTGGTCAGTAGCAGAGCTTCAATTTTTGGTTGTCTCTTGCTGTCTGTATGGCTGTCTCTGGCTTCAAAGAGGTATATTACTGTCTTTCCGTTTCTTCTTTTATTTTTCTTTATCAATTGATTTACTGCATAATTTGTTTTAGGCAACAACGGAGCATGCAATCTGTTTTTATTTCTTTTCATATCTGACTGACTACTTGACTGATTTTTAATGGCTTTTTGTGGGTTTTGATTAACCCTGCGATTTAGAATTGGGGATTGTAAAAAACCCAAAAACAAATACAATAATTGTTGAGATTTATGTATGTTTTCGGTATTTCGGGTTTTGTAGGGTCCTTTTGGTAAAAAGGATTATAGAATAGCTTAGGGACTCGAATGAAAGATGTAACGCCTATATAGGCCCAAAGAGAACAAAGGAATTCAAAAAATTCAAAAAAAAAAATCATTTTTGAACCATTTTCTAGTATAATAAATCAGATGTTACTTTTGGTTTTGTTATCAATAATTGATTGTATGTTTTACGCTGCTCTTTTTAAAATAAATAAACCAATCTATATTATACTGAAATTTTAAAAATACTCCAGGTAAAGTACAAAAACATTGACACCAAAAGCAGCATTTGAGCATGTCAAAATAATACTCCCGTGTGTATTACTCGCTCTGTCTCAGTAGAAGGTGCATAATATCTCTCTTTTCTAACTAGGGGTGCATGTTGGTACTACGACACATATATACATAACTGAGTTCTTTTGCAAATCAAGATCAATATATTTACTGTACTGGCCAAATAACCAACAGTTTCTCATACTTGCCAATGATCAGTGATATATTCGATTACATGGTTATAGGGAACAAACACTTGATAATTATTTCTATTTTTCTTTATAAGACAATTGAATTCCATTTATGGATTTTCTCTTATTTTGAAATTGACAGCTCATGGATTGCCTCAACTAGAGAATTTCAAGTGAGATTGACAGCATCTTATCAGTGAGTTGCACTTCTTTAAACTTTTCTAAAGGGAACGACTTTGTTTAGTGTTTAGTGTGTGAGAGGCCACACCTTCTGATGCCACCATTAGTATCCACATAAGTCATGGCTAGCTGGAATTGTCATGGCTAACTGTTTATGTACTTGATATGCTATTTAAATTTATAAAATTTTATTCTACAAATTGTTGAGATTTATGTATGTTTATTGCATTATTAGAAGTTATAGGGTTATATTGGTAAGAAAGGAATTATAAAGAATAGTAGGGTTAGGAATGAAAAATGTAACACCTATATAGGCTCAAAAGAACAAAGGAATCAATACAATTCATTTTTCCTAAAAATCCACATGGTATCAGAGCCTTAAAAACCTAAACCTAACTCTAGTTGCTACAGTGTCGCGCTGCTACAGTAGCGGTTCGCTACAGTTCCGCGCCGCTACAGTGCCGGTTTGCTACAGTACCGCTCCTTTCATCTCTTTCGCCGCTCGGTCTTCTCTTCTTCTAGAGTCGGCCGGCCATCAAAGGTAGCCTCTTTGTGTTGATTGGCCGGCGTGGGGGGCCTCTACCCCACGATACCCGAGAAGCGGGTTTGGATCGCGGTCTGATCAGGATTGAACTCGAATCTTGATGAGGTAGATCCAGATCGGGTCAAGAGGAAGAAGAAGAAGAAGAGAGAGGGAGATGATGTGGATCTCGATCTTAACAGTGTAAGATCGGGTCTAAGAGAGTAATAGGAAGGATTCGGACTTGGATTAATCTGTGAGGCATAGATCTGAGTCGGATCAATGTCAGAGGAGGAGACTGAGAATGCGTTTGCAAAGGCTTGCGCGAAGCTGACCTCTGATGAGATGGTTGTCGTGGTGCGACGAGCGTTGGCCGTGTACCAAGATTCTGTTGAGAGCAAGTCGAAGGTGCAGAAGGTTGAGCTGCCACCTATTGACATGAGGCTCGAAGGGCCAGCTACGTACTTGACTGAGGAGGAGAGCCGGATTAGGCTACAGGCTAAGGCAGCAGGACTTTCAGGGGTGAAGTCAACACTAGCGGTCTCCAACTCAGATCACACAAGTAACACAGGGTTCAGAGGTGAGTATCGACGGTGTTACATATGTGGGGAGGTAGGTCACCTGAAACAGACTTGTTCTAAGTCACCTAAGAAGCGAGATGCAGGTGAAAGGGGGCAGTCTGGGAACTGTGAACATGGCCGTAGGGGCCAAAGAGGTGGAAGAGGAGGCAATTGGGCAAATTTGATGGTTGCAAAGGAAGAGAAACAAGCTATTGTGGGGTTATCCGAGGAGGATCTGATCAAGGAGATAGTCAGGAGGAGGCAGAAAGGAGCAAGTGAGGGGAAAAGTGCGGTCGCTGACACACTTGCTCTTGCCTCTATACCCACCACTAGATCATCAGATTGGATAGTATACTCTGGTGCATCTCGCCATGTGACTGGTGCTGCTAGAGAGTTTTCTTCTTATACTCACCTGTCAGTCTTAGATAGCATTCAGACAGCCGATAGTACGGTCCAGCCCGTGGTTGGTAAGGGTACTGTGAGATGTACAGATTCAGTCACTCTGACCAATGTGTTGCATGCTCCTTCCTTTCCCGTAAACCTGGTGTCCATTAGTGCTATTATTCGTGAGCAGAAATGCATCGTGACCTTTGATTTTCCGACGATGATTTTTCAGGAGAAGGGGACAGGTCGGATACTTGGGACTGGCACATGGCATGATGGATTGTGGTACATGGATAGAAAAGGGATGGACACAGCATTGGCATCTGTGGTCGATAGAGTGGGGGCAGGAGGATCTGGGGTGAGTGTGGAGGATGAGTTGCTTCTGATTCATCGGCGGATGGGGCACTCTTCTTTCAGCCTACTGGAACGTCTGTTTCCATCAAAGTATGAGAAAGCTGACAAACAGAAACTTGTGTGTGATGGATGTGAGTTTGGGAAGCATACAAGGAGTTCGTATGTAAGCTTAGGAAGTAGGAGTTCTCATGCCTTTGATCTGGTACACTCAGATGTATGGGGGCCTTGCTCAACAACTTCGATGAATGGGTATAGATTTTTTGTGACTTTCATTGATTGTTATTCTCGTGTCACATGGTTGTATTTGATGAAAAACAAGAGTGATGTACTTGCTTGTTTCAAGGATTTCCATAAGGCGGTTCAAACTCAGTTTGGTGCTGTGGTGAAGGCACTGAGATCCGATAATGGGACTGAATATACAAACAAGGCATTCGAGGAGTATTTGTCAGTTCATGGGATACATCATCAGACCACGTGCCCTTACACACCAGCACAAAATGGAGTGGCAGAAAGGAAGAATAGACACTTGTTGGAGGTAGCTCGGTGCATGATGATCTCCATGAATGTTCCGAAATATTTGTGGGGACAAGCAGTTCAGACAGCCGCACAATTGATCAATAGAATGCCATCTAGAGTGTTGGACTGGCAGACTCCGTGTGTGGTGTTGAAAGGAGATAATGGAGGTATTCTTCCTCCTAAGGTATTTGGATGTGTGTGCTTTGTGAAAGACAATAGACCAACAGTGGGGAAGTTGGATCCCAGAGCGGTGAAATGCATCTTTGTGGGTTACTCTGGTACTCAAAAGGGTTATGTGTGCTGGAGTCCAATAGAGAGGAGATTGTTTGTGAGTATGGATGTTACATTTCGCGAGCTCCAACCTTACTACTCCTCAGAGACTACATCACCCTTTGAAGACTCGCTCGATACAGGAGGTATGAGGCGAGAGGGGGAGAGTAGTAGTGATAGTGAGAGGAGGATGGTGAGTGTGGGTGGTATTCCTTGTCCACTGATGGATTCAGCAAGAGTTGAGCCGGAAAAGGAGGATTCGGCTAGAGTTGAGCCGGAAAAGGAGGATTCGGCTAGAGTTGAGCCGGAAAAGGAGGATTCGGCCAGGGTTGAGCCACAAAGAGAAGATTCGGCTGTGGGTGAGCTGGAAGTTGAGAGGAATAGATCCGGAGGTGGTAGAACTCAAGCTCAGGGAGAGTCGAGATACCGTGAGGTGTATGTGAGAAGAAATAAGCAGAGTGAGGGAGCCGTGCCTACAGTGTCACCTGTGTCAAGTCCCTTGTCCCTGCCTACTCCGACTCGTGAGACACTTACACCATCCACCTCAGACTCAGAATATACAGGTGCTATGATTCCTCTCTCTACTCCTCCCACGCTCCTATCAGTAAGAAGGACTTCTCGCGAGAATGCGGGTATTCCTCCTGACCGATATGGTTTTCCGCATGAGATTGCTCAGTTTGTCTCTTACTCACAGATATCACCGGTATATAGAGCGTTCATTGCATCACTAGACACTATATCTATCCCTAAGTGTTGGCAGGTTGCTAAAGGAGATCCAAAGTGGAAAACAGCCATGCTAGAAGAGCTCAGTGCCCTTTGCAAGAACAAAACCTGGGAACTTGTGTCACTACCACCAGGCAAGAAGGCTGTTGGATGCAAATGGGTCTTCACAGTAAAACAGAATCCAGAGGGTCTGGCTGAGCGCTACAAGGCTCGACTGGTAGCGAAGGGGTACAGTCAGACGTATGGCATTGACTATGATGAGACCTTTGCACCCGTAGCGAAGATGAGCACAGTGAGGACACTGGTTTCCATGGCAGTGAATGAGGGATGGCAGTTACACCAACTCGATGTGAAGAATGCCTTTCTTCATGGTGATTTGTTGGAGGAGGTGTACATGGAGGTTCCACCAGGGTTTGGCACAAACCAGACAGTGGGTAAGGTGTGCAGGCTCAAGAAGTCGCTCTATGGGTTGAAGCAGTCCCCTCGGGCCTGGTTTGATAGGTTCAGGAAGGCTATGGTAGGCATGGGCTATCAGCAAATCAATGCTGACCACACGGTATTTTCTCGACAACATTGTGGTCACATTACGATGCTAGCTGTGTATGTCGATGATATGATCATTACCGGGGATGATGAGGGGGAAATTGCACAGTTGAAAGCAAAATTGGGGAAAGAATTCGAGGTGAAAGATTTGGGACAACTTAGGTACTTCCTTGGAATTGAGGTGGCTCGCGAAGCAGAGGGGATTGTTTTATCCCAAAGGAAGTATGTCCTAGACTTGCTTACAGAGACAGGCATGTTGGGGTGCAGGCCTGCAGTTTCTCCAATTGATGTGAAGACCAAGATAAGTGCAAAGGCAGGAGAAGAGGTTGATCGTGAGAGATACCAGAGACTGGTAGGCAGATTGATCTATTTGACACATACTCGTCCCGATATCTCATTTGCAGTGAGCGTGGTGAGTCGCTACATGCATGACCCTAGGAAGGGCCATATGGATGCAGTGTATCACATTCTGAGGTACCTGAAGAGTGCACCGGGGAAGGGCTTGTTTTTCAGGAATAATGGACACATGAACATTGAGGGTTACTGTGACTCTGATTGGGCTAGTTGTCAAGATGACAGAAGGTCCACAGCTGGCTACTGCATGTTTGTAGGGGGCAATTTGGTCTCTTGTAAGAGCAAGAAGCAGCCAGTTGTTGCGAGATCGACAGCAGAAGCCGAGTACAGGGCTATGGCATTGGGAGTTGCTGAGATGGTGTGGCTGAAAAGGTTGTTGGAAGAGCTCAAGGTGAATCACAGAGCTCAAATGAAATTGTGGTGCGATAGTAAGTCAGCAATCAGCATTGCTAACAATCCTGTACAGCATGATAGAACCAAGCATGTGGAGATCGATAGGTTCTTCATAAAGGAAAAGCTAGAAAGTGGACTATTGGAGCTGAGTCATGTAGCTACTGGAGATCAAGTAGCTGACTGCCTCACCAAAGGACTTAGCTCAATAGATCTAGAAAGGTTTTGTGACAAGATGGGCTTGATGGATATCTTTTGCCCATCTTGAGGGGGAGTGTTAAGATTTATGTATGTTTATTGCATTATTAGAAGTTATAGGGTTATATTGGTAAGAAAGGAATTATAAAGAATAGTAGGGTTAGGAATGAAAAATGTAACACCTATATAGGCTCAAAAGAACAAAGGAATCAATACAATTCATTTTTCCTAAAAATCCACACAAATTCTATCATAAAGTTCCGTCTCAGATGTTTGTTGCATGTTTATTGTATCTTATAATGGTGTGGTAATGGTTTGATCTGGAACTTTTTTCTGTTCTGTTATGGTTTTCTTCAGTAGATACCATAGTGGTCAAATCTGGTAGAAAACTGATTTTCTTTGTTTATGATATGTGTGTTAGAGAAGCCACAGTATAATATTTCTGTGAAACCGATTGGATATGGATTGGTAAGTGATTAAACCATATCCGTGTCCATTTTTATTTTTCAGATACGAATCAAATAATATTCAATCCATTTTCATCCCACACATAATTTGCAGCTGTGATCAGTTTTCTTTCAGTTTTTCTCTTTGCACAGAAACCTATTGTAATGGTTGACTTATACCGATCTTATCGGGACTCACAACTGGTTGGAATGTCAGGATATTCAAAAGAGGTAAATTTTCTATGCTTGATTAAATTTAATTAAACCCAAATTTGTAGTCAATGACCATCGGAGACAATGTACTGTTATTTCCAATAACACCTGACTATCATAGTCAATGACCATCGGGGACAATGTACTGTTATTTCCAATAACACCTGACTATCACTGTTATTTCCAAATTCAGATGCATGCAATTAACATAAAGCCAAGAGGGTGTTTTTGAAAATAATTTCACTCTTATTGTCTTCTTAATCGCAGAGTTTATTGGAAAGAAAGGGGTTACATGCAATTAACAGGAATAATGATAATAATGACGACGACATGATGATGGTTTTACAGGTTACATACGACAAGAAAATCCATGTATTACCTTTGGATTCCATCTCAGCCTCTGCAAAGATTTAAAAAACCTTTGGATTCCATCACGGTATTATGTGAAATTACTTCATTGTTTATTCTTGACTGATTTCTACCATCTTCTCTAAACTTTATCATTTATCAGATCGCACTAAAATCATTTTGAGTATCTTGATTTCAAAATCACTCTTGCTTCTATGTTCTATTTTGCTTTTGGATCCTTTGTGCTTGCTCTGCTTATTACCTATTTCAAAGTGTATGGCTTCTGATATGAAGAAGCGCATGCTGGATCTAAACAGATGGCCGATCAGGAGCTCAGAAGGCACACAATTCCAGCTAGCCATGACTTACGTGGATACTAATCTGGGAAGGGGTTGGTACAATAGCTGGTACAAAACTCACAATACCGTCCTTTTTACAATTTCAAACTAATATATAGTACAATCATAAATAATGCGTACAAGTGTTATATTTGTGAACCACTATTTAATCTCAACATTGAAGTAGTTGTTTGTGTTTTAATTTTGTGTTTACTGGCACATAAAGATCTCATATAATGACATAGACATATCATTTTGTATTTTAATTGTGCATTTACTGGCACATCAACCTATACTTAGTGTATTTGCTGTACTTTAACTTATTTAATTGTTTATTTATAAATTATTTAGGGATCCATAATGTATTGCATTAGTCAATTCATTTTTACCAATCTCAACAGTTTTTCTACTTCAGTTTTACTAATATACTACTTGAAAATAATGTTACATTCTAATTTTACACAAATCATATTTACATTTGAAAAGTCGCAAAAAGTAACATTAGCTTTTCATAAAGGTCCAGGGATGGAGCCATGGAGGGGAAGTGACCCAATGGCAGGGAGAGCGGCAGCATCAAACAGTCATCTAAAGGATGAATTTGTGAGGACACTCGCTTCTTGAAAGCATTAAGGCTGTCTGATATATATATATATATATATATTATCACAGGGTTATAAAAAAAATGTATATGCGATGGCATTTACGTTTATATACTATTTTAATAATTTAGGTTTGATCAAACTAGAGAATTTTAAAAAAATGTATATATTATTGTTGGATTTGCAATGTACACCTCTGGGCTACTTTACCATATATAAGCTCATACTCTCCTGATATGTACTTTCCGTTTTGTTATGTCACCATAAACTCATGCAACATAAATTAATTGTCTTGCCGAGGCAAAGCGAGGCACACCTATAGTAACATCTAAACAAAATATAATATTAATTATGAACGCCATAATTTCAAATGAAATGAAAATAAAACACTACTAAATGCTTATGAGAAGTATGGAAAGTGCATAAATTATCGGAGTACATAAATTGTCAATTTATGTTATATTTAATTGTTACAAGTATTATGAGAGTGACACAATTGCATAAATTATCGGAGTACATAAATTGGTATGATGTTATATTTAATTGTTAATAAGTATTATGAGAATATGTATACATACATAGAGAGAGAGGGGGCTATCATGCTTTGTTGCAAATTAAAGTGAGTGTTTTAATTTGCATTAATATCTCTAGTTTTAAAGTTCAAATAGTCAATCCGAACTTCTCAACATGTTCTTCATATTGAAATGTGCTTGGAGACCAAATTTTACATTTTTTTGAAATTTTATACTATTTTTTAATTTTTTTTCAAAATGAGTGTTTTTCTGAAATTTTGAAAAATTCTAAAAAAAATAGTAATTTTTTTTCAAAAAATATAAAAATTGGCCTCTGAGCACATTTTAATATGAAGAACATGTTGAGAAGTTCGAATTGACTATTTGAACTTTCAAACTAGAGATATGAGCGCAAATTAAAATACCCACTTTAATTTACAAATCATGGTAGCATATCTCTCTCTACACACACACACACACACACACACACAATTACAAAAGAAATTGATGAAACATTGTTCAGGAAGAACATGCTGCTAATGATCTCATTTGTTGCCCTATAATATCAGGTGCGGGGTTATTAGATTTGTTTGAGGTTTATGATTTGGGTTTAAATTGTAACTCGTTTGTATGTTGAACTGATGCATTATATGTATATCACAATATAATTGAAACTAAATATCATAGGTAAGTCTGTTGATTTGTCATTTTGGTATAGTTTATTGATTGTTTGTTTTCGTTCTAATAATTGATTGAGAATATAATGATGAATTTATTGACATCTAAACTAAATTAAGATTAATTATGAACACCATAAAATTGCAAATAAAACACTAATGAATGCTTATTAGAATTATCGAAATACATAAATTGTTATGTTATAACTAATTGTTACAAGTATTGATCAAAATATCTCTCTTTCTCTCTCTGATATAGGCATAATTACGAAAGAAGCTGATAAGACATTGTTCAGGAAGAATAGACTACTAGTGACCTTACTTATTGTCCAACAATATCAGGTACGTGATTATTTGATTCGTCTGAGGTTCATGCTTAGGAATTAAATAGTAACTCGCTTTGCATGTTGAATGATTGATTGACTATATTGTTGAATTGATGCACTATATGCATACCACAATATAATTGATTGATTGCATGTTGAACTGATGCATTATATGCATATCACAATATAATTGAAACTAAATATCAAAGGTAAGTTTGTTGATTTGTCATTTTGGTATAGTTTATCGATTGTTTATTTTCGTTATAATAATTGATTGATACCATAATGATGAATTTATTGACATCTAAACTAAATTAAGATTAATTATGAACACCATAAAAAAAATTTTGAGTAAAGAACACCATAAACTTCAAACGAAATGTAAATAAAACACTAATGAATGCTTATTAGAAGTATCGAATACATAAATTGTTATAAGTATTGATCAAAATATATCTTTCTTTCTCTCTCTCTCAAATTAGGCATAATTACGAAAGAAGCCGATGAGACATTGTTCAGAAAGAAAAGACTACTAGTGACTTTACTTATTGTCCTACAATATCAGGTACATGATTATTTGATTCATCTGAGGTTCATGCTTAGGAATTAAATAGTAACTTGCTTTGCATGTTGAATGATTAATTGACTTTATTGTTGAACTAATGTATTATATGCATACCACAATATAATTGAAACTGGATTTCATAGGTTAGTCTGTCGATCTATCATTTGATATAGTTTATCAATTGTTTGTTTATGTTCTAATGATTAAGTGAGACCACAGTGACTGAATTTATTGACATATAATCTAAATATAAAATTAATTATGAACACCATAAACTTCAAAAGAAATATAAAAAATAATAATAATGAATGCTTATTAGATTAATCAAAGTACATAAATTGTTATGTTATACTTAATTGTTATAAGTATTGATCTGAATATATATATATTTCTGATATAGGCATAATTACGAAAGAAACTGATGAGACATTGTTAAGAAATAATAGATTGTTAGTGATCTCACTTGTTGCCCTATAATATCACGTGCGAGGTTATTTAATTCGTCTGAGGTTCATAACTAGGAATTAAATCATAATTCGCTTTGCATGTTAACTGATTGATTGACTGCATTGTTGAACTGATGCATTACATGCATACCACGATATAATTGAAACTGAATATCAAAGGTAAGTCTGATGACCTGTCATTTTGGTATAATTTATCCATTGTATGTTTTTGTTATAATATTGAACTGATCCATTATATGCATACCACGATATAATTGAAACTAAATTTCATATGTTAGTATGTCAACCTATCATTTGATATAGTTCATCGATTGTTTGTTTATGTTCTAATGATTGAGTAAGACCATAGTGACTGAATTTATTAACATCTAATCTAAATATAATATTAATTATGAACACCATAAACTTCAAAATAAATATAAATAAAACACTAATTAATGCTTATTAGATGAATCAAAGTACATAAATTGTTATGTTATACTTAATTGTTATAAGTATTGATCCGAATATATATATATTTCATATATAGGCATAGTTACAAAAGAAGCTGATAAGACATTATTCAGGAAGAATAAACTACTAGTGACCTTACTTATTGTCCTACAATATCATTTACATGATTATTTGATTCATCTGAGGTTCATGCTTAGGAATTAAATAGTAACTCGCTTTGCATGTTGAATGAATGATTGACTTCATTGTTGAACTAATGTATTATATGCATACCACAATATAATTGAAACTGAATATCAAAGGTAAGTCTACTGACCTGTCATTTTGGTACAATTTATCCATTGTATGTTTTTGTTATAATGTTGAACTGATGCATTATATGCATACCACAATATAATTGAAACTGAATTTCAAAGGTAAGTTTGTTGACCTGTCATTTTGGTACAATTTATTAATTGTCTGTTTTTGTTCTAATGATTGATTGAGACCACAATGACTGAATTTATTAAAATATTTGAATACTATAAAGTCTAGCTAGGTACCATACTTTAATCATTAACCTTATGCACACATGGTGAATAGCATCAACTGAATACAATACAAGTTGGGTAGAGAATATTGTAAATAAATGTAGGATTGTAAAACTGTTTTAAATGTATATACACTGGTCACTACCTATAAGGTATGACAATATTGATATTCTATTGAATCACATCACCGTAAACTGAATGATTGAATTGAAGTGTCTGATTATGATTGTCGAATCCTAATACAACAGATAAATGATATGAGTAAAGGCAGGTGTGGGTTAATGATGGACGTCTGCACATGCAAGCTATTATTGGTGTTACTTGTCTTAGTGGCCGTAAAGATTATGCCTTAAATATTTCCATTTATATTTATTTGATTTTTGATTAATGTTATATTTGTTGATTGCCGATTGATTATCATTATTGAGCATTTACATTCGTCGTTATAGAATGAATTGTTAGTCTCTCGTGCGGAGATTTAATTATGAATATGAATTTCTTTCAAATAAAATAATATGAGTTGAATTTCATTATTTTATTACTCACTCGTTCTCCTCTTGTGGGTTTGTAGGTTTATTAGTTATGAAGACAAAGAAACACTAAAAGATTATAATTGATAGCAGACCACCTAAAGGTATGGGATTTGAAATTATTATATCTTGCTGGAAATATTATACCCAAATTATTTGGGCTGAATTAATAGTTTAATATCTAAAATTAAATATGGATTAAACATATTATGCTGAATGAATTTTGCGGTCTCGAATAAGATGCATCTAAATGGGTTCATCTAATGGGTGCAACCAGATTGGTTCATCTGAATGGATGTAGTCACCTGGTGCGTAGTATTATAAATATATGTGCAACAGTTCATTTTATGTTATCCATTCTGCTCATACTTCTTCAGAAAATCAAGAGAGACTAAGAAAGAGAAAATTGGGAGTTGTGTGTTCGGTGCTATCACATTGACCATGGTTGTTGTTCAACTTATCTTGTGGATACCGATAGAGATGTGAATGATGTTGTTGTTATGTTCATTTGACACGAGAACGAAGAAAGTTATTACTTCTACAACTATATAAAGATCTTCGCTGCGCATCTAGTGGTAATTTTTATCTTGAATTTAATTTTACACCTGGATTAAATTTCTGGTAGTAATCAATTGATCCAACTGAATTGAAATTGTTGCACGTATAATCTACTTGAATTCCCTGTAGTGATATTAGAGCCGCTTATGTTAATGTGATAAACGTCTGAATTGAATCAATCAGATTGATATGGTATACGAATGGTATGATGGATTTATGTGGGATTATGGAGAATGAATCAATGGGAACCGCCGTCAGGGGGGCTCTGCCCCACTTGGACCTCGTAGATTCGTAACGCCTTATACATGAGCCCATTATTTAGAATTAGATTCTATGTCTAACTTTTTTTTGCAGTTACATATTATTAATAGTATGACCCAATTGTCTTGTGTTTTTTTAATGAATGCATGAATGATGTGCGTAATTGTAGCCTATGGTGCCCCGTGAATTAATTTATTTTAATAATTAAAAGTGACTTGCATGTTGCTTATATGTATCATTTATGCGGTTTGCGAGCCGTTATTCTTAGGACTTGAATGTAATTTCTTTATTGCAATTGGAGTGATAGTTTGGTTAGAATTAAAGAAGATTATATGAAGGATGGATGATGACTATTGTCAAGTGAAGATCATCGTGCATTGGGTCATACTATTTCACTTATGCTTCGGGCTCATGTTATTAATTTAATTGTTTATATCATTGCATGTTCTTAAAATAAACACTAAATTCCTTAAGAAAAATTAAATAATTTTCATGTCTTTTCAAATATCCCTGACATATCAAGGATTTGATCGCTAATTGATGGGCTTACCAAAAGAACGCATCGTTAGTCATCTTAATGAACTAAGATGCAAATGTTGAACACTTATATGTAGAGGATTGGTTTGACTTAACAAAGCTATCAAAATGATTTTGGGTCTTGAGGCACAAAGATTGAGGAGCTGGGGCATCACATCAATAACCAAAAGTTATATTAGATGTAATTAGCAAGGATTGTTTACCTAAATATCTAAGTTCAAGCAATGATGCCGAAACTCATATGAATGTGGTGAAATATGAATCTTAGTCCGCTATGTGGTTCTATGAGGGACATCGATTTTAAAAACACATAATGACAATAACTTTTATTAAATAAGTTTTCTAAAAACATAAATTTGAGCCTAAAATTATGCACATATATTTTTATTGTAGATAATAGCATATACATCTGTTTTTTACATTAAGACCTGCCCTTAAAAAAGAAAAATCTCAATGGAACAACTGTTTTAGATTGGCATAAAAACTTGCGAATTATATTCAAGCAAGAAATTAAGAATGGCATACGTTCTAGAGAAACTTGTCTCTGAAAAACCAAAAGTTGATGACAAAGGTGTTATTCTTGCTGCTGATTTAGAGAGGTATGAGAAGCAATGTGAATGATGATCTTAATGTCACTTGTCTCATGTTAACAATAATGAATTTTGAGCTTCAGAAACAAGTTGAGAAATTGAATGCTCATGACATAATTGTGCAGCTCCATGAATTGTTTCAAGTTCAAGCTCGCACTGAGATTTGAGACATCAAAGACATTATATCAATGTAAACTAGCAGAATGGAGATCGGTCAATCCTCATGTACTCAAGATGATGGGGTACATTGAGAATCTGGACTGGTAGAGTTATCCTCTCAGTCAAGAGTTGTATATAGACATTATTCTTCAGTTCTTGATCCATGTTATCATCAATTTATTTTGAATTTTAATATGAATGGGCTGGAGAAGTCAATGAAAAGATTGTATGAAATGCTAAAGACAACCGAGCAAAGCTTGAGGGAGCCTAATGATGTCTTGTTGTTTAAGAAGAAAAAAACTTCAAAAAGAAAAGCAAAGGAAAGGCTAAAGGTAAAGACAAAGACAAAGGTAAAGTTCACGTTGAGAACTCAAACAAAAGGAAAATCTATAGCTAGTATTAGCACCACTGAGTCACGGTGTTTTCTATTACAATGCGATTGGTCATTGGAAGAAGAGACTGCAAGAAGTTTAAAGAATATCAACAGAAGGGAAGTAGGACTTCTGCTTCATGTATTTTTGTTATAGAAAATAACATTTATAGGTATCAAATTGATTTATGAGTATTGGATACCTGTTCAGGAGCTCATATTTGTTAACATATGTAGGTGCTCATAAAAAGTAGGATGTTGAATAAGGAAAGGTACAACTACGTGTCGGTAATGGAACAAGGGTTGTTGGTTTAATCATAAGCACTCTATCAGTAACTTTAACTATCATATTAGTTTTAGAATTAAATAATTGTTATTGTGTACCTGCCTAAGTAAGAACATTATCTTTATTTCGTATTTAGATATATTTGAATTTGAATTTAAGAACAATAATAGTTGTTTTTATTTAAATGATATGCATTATGGCAAAGTTTCATTACAGACTTATTTTAGACCTTGATATTCATGTTTATAACATACATACCAACTTAAAGTCAAATGAATTGAATTCCACATTCTTATGACATTGTCGTTTGGATCACATAAATGAGAAACACAATATGAAGCTTCTTAGAGATGGACTTCTAAACTCATTTGATTTTGAATCACTTGATATATGTGAATCTTATTTATTAGACAAAAAGACTAAGGCATCTTTTATCAGGATAAATGAAAGGACGAATGACTTGTTAGTACTTGCACATTTGGATGTATGTGGATCGATGTGTTATAAATATATATATGCAACAGTTCATTTTATGTTATCCCAATAAAGAGTAAGAGAAAGTGTGTTCGATATTAGCTCACCAATTCACAGTTGTTGTTTAACTTTTTCATGTAAATATCAGTAGAGACGTGGCTGCTGTTGTTGCTATGTTCATCTAATACGAGAACAAAGAAGAAAGTCACTGCTCCTACTACTAGTCAAAGATCTCCGCTGCGAGTCTAGTGGTAAATTATATCTTGAATTTAATTTTACACTTGAATTATATTTCTGTTAGTAATCAATTGACTGAACTGAATTGAAATTGTTGCATCGATAATCTACCCGAATTCCCTACATATCTGACATACCACTATAAAATATCAAAATTTTCTTGTACATAATTTGAAATATTGCAAGTGTAAATTAGTGAAATTGGCGATGCATACAAAATATACATACTTTACGTGGCTTGTTCGGATTATACACGGTAGGCTGTTATGCCCCTGGTATCCGGAGTGTGACAAAAACAATCAATACTATTAAATTTTCTACTTAAAATTTTATAATATACAGCCAAACTAATTAATTCTTTTCATAAATACAAAACCTGAAATGACTACTGACTATTAAAATATAGCTTAACAAATGCATGTCGCTTGGAATTCGTTTAATATTAGGTAGACAGTCCATCTACATAGTAGCATACTACATATGTTTAATTCTTTTTGTACGAAAATCATGTGGCCCGCGTTTCTTGAGGCTCGGTGCATGGACGGTTGAACAATAAATTCACAATTGCTCTGTCTATTTCATTAGTCTCCTTCTCCTCTGTCTCTATTTTGTATAGCCTGAAGTTAGCAATACATAATTAAATTAAAGACCAATGGCACACCAGTACTGAGAATCAATGAGAAATGGTTACAAAAAAATAAAGCTTTTGATACCTCGAACTGAAGGATGGCTCAAAATGATTTTCAAGTGATTCATTCTTGCTTTCATCAAGTAGCAACCTTGAGTCATTAGCCAGCCTGTAGCAGGCATCTCTAAAACAAATCCGCGTCCTTCCATTTATCTGGAAAAAAATCCAAAAAAAAGAAAAAAGTATTTCAATTACTCATGTTTCTGATGGGTACCTGTCAGGCCTTCACTATTAAAAAACAGAATGCAATCTCAGATTCCGGTAATGCACTGGTAAAAGACCATACTGGATCCAGGTCTATCAGTACCAAACCTTACAGTTAAAGTAAAACCTGCCAGTGATTGAACATGATAACAGAGTAATTTGGTTTATACCAGATTCAAATTGATTTATGGCCTTGGGTAATTCGAGTTTGGCAGTCTTGAGTTGTTTAGTTTGGCGCATTTCCATTATGCAGGTAGTCGATCTTGGGCAATTTGGGTTCATAATCCAGGTTATTTCTAGAAAATTAACTCAGGTCTGGTCAGATTTGGATCGGTTCTGACAGGTAAAGTAACATAGATTTTACTAGGTCAGGATACAACTTACCCTTGATAATACAGACTCGAGCTTGCGGAGAGCTGTTGCTTCAAAAATATTTGATTTTTCCATGTCAGCAACTAATATGCTGCTCTCTGTGATGCTTCCTCTGAGCTTCATAAATAAAAAGAAACAAAATCTTCTTGGAGACAAAATTTAGAGAATGATTAAGTGACTTGCACTGGACAAATCAACATATTATTTAAAAATAGAAAACCATCTTAAATAAACTCTTACATTCACCAAGGTTGAGGAATCTAATGCCATAGACGCTTGTGACATCATTGAAGAATTTATTGATAGGTCACCTGGAAGTAGGGAAATGCTAAAAGCATCCAGACCATTTTTAGCCTGTGTCCCAATTTGACAAAAGATGTTGTTTATAGGATCATTAAGCAATTTTGTCAATATATCCTCTGAAGGCTCTGGCTTGTTGCATAGATCTACGACCTGTTGAGATGGTTTGACTGTATGTAGCATAGCTCTTATGTCTTCATCTAATAGCGAATCCCTACAATAAGTCATTATATTCATTCAATTAAAAAATGTATCTTGTGGGAAACCATTCAAATGCTGCAATTTTGACTGACATCAAGTTTTACCAAGAGGTCTTTACACTAATTTGATTTGTTTCAAACAGTCCAGCAAAGTACAAATCCAATATAAGGTGGGTAATTGGTAATTAGTATATTACTGTACTAGTTGATAATCAACCATGACCTAGTTGATAATCAACCATGACCTGACACTGATAACGCCAAATCATATAGCAAAAATCACTATCTTTTTATCCAGAAAATAATGAAAAATGAATATGAAGTAGCAATTTTTCTGATTTATTTAACCTTATTTTAGCTATAATACCTTGATTACATTTGTTATCACTAAGGCTACACAAAAAATTCGTAGTTCGATTCGAGTTTGATTCGAAAAAGTTCATAAAAAATTCGATTCGAAATAGTTCGAAATTAATTCAAACCAAATTCAAACTGAACCTGATTTGTTCGAAATAAGTTCACAAACTATTCTAGTTCAAATCTCAAAGTAACGTGAACTGTTGATTTCCGCTGATGACTTATATTCGCTGATGATTTAAAAGTTAAAACATAAGGCTGCCCAGCCATAAGTCATAACTCGTAAGTCAAAATCCTCGCTCTCAGTTTTAAAACCCTATACGACTTTCACCTCTCACTTTCGGCGACTACGATCACTCTTCCTTGTTGTAAAAAAGTTCATAAAAGATTCGAAATTGAGTTCGTAAAAAATTCGATTCGAAATTAATTCAAATCAAACTCAAACTGGAGTAAGTTTGATTTGTTTGCAGCCCTAGTCACCACCAAGCCTTCTTAAAAATCCAATAACCTATACTAGTAAAAATTGTTTAAAACTTAATACACTATCTCTGTAGATTGACACAATTAATATTACACGGTAGAATCATACACTTGTGATTTGAACTTAAATTGAAATTAGAATTTAAAAATATTTAAAAGTAGTAGTCTCATTTGAACTCATCATCAGACACCCACTCAATTTGAACTGGTAATCCATTTAGCAATTGTGTTAAGCATGTCGCTAAACTTCTACTTATCGACTATTTTTGAATTTTCATCAGGATAAAGATCCAATAAAACTGCTAAGTTTGAAAATGTGGACCAATCGGATTTCCCCAACCTGACCCAACCCAATTACCAGACCCACTTATAAATGTAGAATTCAGATCAAGGTTAAATTTCTTCTAACAAACCCATTGCCACCTTTAATTTGTACAATTGTACCTAAGAGCACTAACTGCCACCGGTAATTTCTATAAACACAAGTTCATGCACTAACATGAAATTCTCATCGAGTTGATCCAATCCGAGCACCCTACAATCCGGTACGCCTTGAATACACTCCTCGAGGCAGAGAGAATATGGGTCTTCACAACCTGACCCATTATCCAGCTGACACAAGCCTTTTTCCAGAGTATCCAATTTTGCGCCATCAAAGGCAAGGTCCTCTGACGAAGTCGGTACGGGATTGTAAGACGTGTCCATCAATGTCCAGCTGTCAAAGCCGGGATCCTCCAATGCAGTTGGTATGAAATTGTAAGACGAAAATTGGTCGAAGCTGGTTGACGTGGCGCCATTCCGTTGGTTCAAGTTGCATGCCGTTAGTGGCTGCGGCTGTGGCTGTGCTGCGTCGAAACTTAGATTTACCAATGCGCCAGGATTGCTTTCGATCTCTTTTTGGAGATTCCACTCCATTTTTCTATCTGAAATTAAGAAAAAAATAAAAGCAAGAGATTTGTTGGAAACTGGTATGTTTGCTTCAGCTAAGCATAGTAAGTATTGGAAGAACCGATTTATAAACAGCAGAGCTTAGAGAAAGAGCTTACTAGTGAATACGATTTGTATTTTCCTGTCTGTTAGAGAGAGAGAGTTAGGTTAGGCAAAAACACAGCTGTGTCTCGTTTTGATCGGTGTTGATTAGTTTAATTAAGAGAAGGGGTTGATTTGGGGCTGAGGAGTTTGGTAGAATCCAAAGTTGAAACCCCATGTTTTCGATTTCACGGACCAAATTCATTTGCAATTTCTGACAAATGGGTCCCACCAGCACAACATCCGGTACGTTAGTGACTCGGAACTGATCCGTTCTTAACATAAACCCGGAGTTGTTCGGAACCTATCAAGATTTATTGCCTTATTGGTCCAGTTGTTCTTTAATTCCCGCGTATGAGCAATCGTTGAGGCCCACGTGGTAGTCAAATAACGGTACGTTAGACTAGGTCGTTTTCTTGCTTTCGCACCAAAGATAGACCTTCAGATTTTTTTTCTAATTTTTAGCGAGGGGAGCTAGACCTTTAGTTGCTCGCCAAAGCTAGGGGAGCATTTTTGAAGATTAATTGTAGATTTGTAGTTGGATATATCCCAACAGATCATTGGGATATTATTTTCCAACACAACAGCTTTGTACAGTACAGGAGGACAGCAAGAATTTTGTTTTATTTATTTGTAAACCTCCTGACATCTGAATTCACATCTTCTCCGATACCTGAAAAGAAAATCTTTTAGAATTACTGGATCTGGAACGTTCTTTTTAACTTAGCACGAATCTCAAAGCTCAAAAATACTACCCGTAGTGATCCGAATCCCAAACCAATTGAGATTTAATCCCAAACCAATTGAGTTTAAAAACGGAGATGTGAATCCATAGCACGACCGTTGTGTAATACGCATATTTTCATAGCCTCACTCAATAACATTTATATAAATAGTTTACTATTTGTTAACTTAAAATAAAATTACAATATTTACTCCATACAAAAATATATACTGCTTTTATCTAAGAACAAAACAAATTTTAAAATACTTCGGAAATAAATTCAACTCGAACTAATTCAATTTGACTCGTAAATAGATCAATTACGGACTCAAATTAATGCAATTTAATTTTTATCCTAAACCGCTCTGCATGTTGTTTATAAACTTCCCCCATACTTCGACATCTGAATGTTCCGAAATTTTTATTAATATATAAAATTAATAATTAATTTTAAAAACTGTCCAAATTAGTATTTTTTTTTTGTCCGGTTTCTAACTAACTTATCGAAATTTTCAATGCAGAGGGTAGCTTTTGAAATTAATTATTAATTTTGCATATTAATAAAAATTTCGGCTGGATGTTCCATAAATTTATATTTTATAATCATTTTCTTATGTAATGTATTCATACATGAAATCCCTATTGATGAAATTAATTTACAAATGTCAAAAAGTTTCATAGACGTTAAAAAACATAGATACATGTAATGATCTTAGTTTGTTATTCGAGTTGTAAAACTTTCACTACTTAATATTTTTTTTAAATATGATAGAGACATAAAAAAAAAATAACATTTTGACCATACTTAAATTACAAAAAAATGTATCACATAAAAAGGATTGCATAAAGAAGATATATCACTAGATGAGATATCTTCAAAAAAACTAAGATGAGATATCTTCAATATTTGAAATCATTCAATAATACTCCACCACAGTTGAGCATAGATTTGAAAAAGATGTACCGTGTCGTAACTAGCACGCTGTGATTTTGGTCTCGTGCTGTGTTGTGTTGTGATTAAGTTACTTTTTCATATGCCATGTTATATCGTGACCAAAATGTTAAAGGATGGTTACGACACGCGAATGATCACGCTACGTGAGTCACGTCGTGTCCAAATTTACAGTGATCAAACATGATCCTCAAGACCATTTTATCATAATTTAAGTTGATTTATTCAATATTCATCATTTGATCAAGATCTAACAGTCATAATTACACGTGACTCACGTAATCACGTACGTGTCGTGTCGTAATTATATATTTTGCGTGACGTCCCCTGATGTACCAAATTTTCAAAATATGATCTTGACACGCGAATCATAGCATGTAACTGGTACACGTACCATGTCGTTCTATGCCATAATCATACCGTTCTGTGACAAAACCAACTCCAACATACAATTTTTCTCACTCTAGTTGAGTAGCCAAATACACCTAACCCCCATTGGATAAAAAAAAATACCTCACCAAAGATGAAAACCAAAATTTACCTTAATCTAAATAATGTCACAACCTTATTCGCCTCTCGGCTGACCTATATGTTGTTTTGCTGTCGTTGTCATTGACACTTCTCCGGGAAACAAATATGCTGTTATCCGAATTTAATGAATAGTACTTTGAAATTTCTGTTTTTTCAAATCCAACTGTTGATTTATTTTGAGATGCGTGCACAGAAAAACTATCTATTTGGAGATACGTGCACAGAAAAAGTTGAACGGTTAGATTTGAAAAAGCAGAAATTTCAGAGTAATGTTCATCAAATTCGAATCGCAACAGATTTCATTCCACTTCTCCGTGTCTGGACTTCTTTGGAGCCATTAGTCAACAAGGATATATAATGGTCTCTCCTATCTCGTAAGGTAATAGGTGTGATAGCAACTCTTTGGTTCAAGCGTCTTATCCATTTTCTATTTTAATGTTGTGAAAACAGCATATTAAAAAAAAAAAATAGATCCTCCAAAATAGATCCTCCCAGAATTATCACGGCTGTAATTTCACGTTGCGGCCCTCAAAAATAGATCCTCCATTTAACATTACGGTCTATAATAGATTTACCAAACACTCATTTATAACCTCCATAATAGATTCGTCATTTCACGTGCAGACCTCAAAAATGAGTCCGCAATGTGAAATTGTAGCCCAGATAATTATGAAATTATGAGAAATTAGTGGTTTTTTTGTTTATTTTTCTATGAGGATATTTTTAAAAATTTGGGAAAAAAAAGACAGCTATATATATTTTGTCACTTTTAAGTTATGTTATTCCGATACTCCTATAAGCGATACGCACCCGATGCGTCTCCGATAAGTATTGGCTTACGTCTTGATACGTCTCTGATACATGCTAATAACTGTGCAATACGGCTATTTGAGTTCGGGATACGGCAGGGATACGTTTCTGCCTTTTTGCGCTAATTTTTATTTTAAAGGGCGGCCCAACAGATTGATTGGCTTTTCGGCCCAAGATACCCTTCCAGATAAATGAATTCAAGTTAAGCCTTTAGTTTCTTTTTACAATTTTTATTAAAATTATTATTATGATTAATTTAAATAATATAATTAAAATAATATATATAATAGCCGTATCGTATCCTTGATTTTTAAAAATTACTGTATCGTTGTATCCGTGTCGTATCCGATACGATACCCGTATCCATATCCATGCAACATAGCTTTTAAGGAATCTAGTCATCTACATTTGCTATGGAATTCACGAATGTGTATCCTCTGCATTAACTCAAAAAAGAATATTTTGAGTTAATGCATCTAAACCGTCTGATTTTAAATGGAGCCAATCCGACTCTTATATATAATATAGGAATTCTTTAATATTAGTGCAGATTTAATTTGCACGATTTTTAAAACAGATCGGATGATCGAAATGCATTAACTCAAAATATTCACTTTTGAATTAATGCAGAGGATAGTGTGGAAAAAACGTGCCGTGCCGTGACTAACACGCCGTGACTTTGGTCACGTGTTGTGCTGTGATCAAGTTAATTTTTCACGTGCCATGCCGTGACCAAAATTATGAGGGGTGGTCACGGCACGCGAGTCACACCGTGACTCGCGTGCCGTGATTAAGTCATGCCGTGACCAAGTCGTGACGTGACTCGCGTGCCGTGACCAAGTCGGCACTCCTAGTCTCCTACCTTCTTCCGTTCCGTACCGTGCCGTGTTTCGTGCCGTGCCGTGATGAATGTAATTTATGTGCCGTGCCGTGTCTTCTTTGTTAACAATTGATCACGGCACGCGAATGGTCACAGCACGAGACACGCGAGACACGACATGTATCTAACACCCGTGCCGTGCTGGAGCCGGCTCCGGCGTGCCATTTTTCCCACTCTAGCAGAGGATATGAATTATGGAATTCACTTCCTCTCAGGTACCTTATGAGGGAATCTTTTACGGTTAGTGGATCGAACCATTCTTTTTAAACAAATCAAGAATTTTTCTAAAAAAATTCAGTATTGCAATACATTTCTGGTACCGTTCAAGATGTGCTTTATAAAATTGCAACAACAATAAAATATAAACCAAACTACTCTTCTTGCTCAGAAATTGAATCTGTTTTGTTTATCTGAATAAAGTTACATGTCGTCTATAGGTAAATGAGATTGTAACATCTGCTCCAGTTTGTCGTTGACTCTCCATGAATAGAAAAGCAAAAATTAGGATAATGCAAACGTTATTAAACTGTCGATGAGAACTACATTAGTTTGGAAGTTCTACATTTTCAAACCAGCATATATAGTAGTAAATGTCGGTTTATTACCGGAACCAATGGCATTGAAGTAATTTTTGGTGCTGCGTTGAAATGAAACTTTTGACTTTGAGCCGATGGCATTGAAATGAAATTTTTGACATTGAGTGAAATGAAACTTTTGGCTACTGAAACAACGTTAGAACAAAATTTCAGATAGACTTGACAAAAATAAAAGAGGAAGTAAAAATTTAGGAGTGAAACTTTTAACTCAAGCAAATTTGGACATCCAAAATAAATTTATTTACTTGTTGAAAATAATTTTGTGAAAGACAAAAAATAACATTTATTAATTTATTTTCTCCTTTAATATATGTCATTATTTATGAACCGTTCATTTTGATATTAGATAATCAATGATGGATCTACTATGAAGTAATACTAAATTTATTTCAAAATGATATAGGGAAATTATTGAACATAGCCAACATAAAATTTATGTAAAATAATTATATTTGAACTTCGATCAATACGTGAAGTGTTTATAGCCCTTGATGTTTCAATATTTTATAAATTGAATGGATAGGACCTCGATACTTCAATATAGGGTCCGTACTCATATTGAACACGTATCCAATACTGACACATGTCCGATACGGTCAAGATACATATTCAATATACCAGTTAGCGTATCAACTGACGTGGCGTATCCTTAACACGCATATATAATCACCGATATGCATTGAAACGTACAAATACAGCTTTGTCTGTCTGCACACGCATCCCATACGCACAAATATGCACCTGTGCACCAGCGCTTCCCCGTGGACTACGCCAAAGCCATGGACCAGAGTCTCTCCGTGCACCGCGTGTGAACCGAACTATAAAATTTTTTTTGCACCTTGCAGGAATCGGTGACTTGGGGAGTAAGATTTTACCACTATACCAACTTCTTGTTGTGGTAAGAATAGAGTGACTTCCAATATATAACGTATAATTGGGCTATTGTATCCAGTATTTTATATTCATATGATTGAATTAATATTATAATTAAAATAATAAAATATATATAATAAGCGTATTATATTCGAGTTTTTTGAAAATTATTGTATCGTTGTATCCGTATCGTATCCGATACGATACCTGTACACGTATCCATGCAACATAGGGATAGGTAAATAAAAATAAAATCACTATTAAAATCTGGGTTTTTAGCATGGGTAAAAATATTTGTTGCATGAATAAGTAATGTCCATGCAACAACTCATCTCATACCCATGCAACAAATCTCTATAATTTAGACTAAACAGTTGCATGAATAGTGGCAGAGCCACAGTGTCACATGGGTAGGTAACTGCCTACCCCTGAAATTTCTTTTTTCTTTTGACTAGTTTCTTCGATGGGTCCTGCCTGCTCCTAGATTTGATTCTGCTTACATCTGGATTCAATTCGGAGTAGCGATTGTCAGTTCAGATTTCAGAGATGGTTTGTGAGTCGTTTAATTTAATTATGAAAGAAAGATATTTTTAAATTTTTGTTCAATTCGGTAATGCACATGCAATTTTACAACCGATTCGATAGGCAGAGATGTAATTTGGTAGGCGGACAAAGGCGGGAAGAGAATTATTGAGGCGATTCGAATCCGAACCTGTTTAGAAAAAATATCCGAATTCGATTTCTGCCCACCCCTGATTCAAATCCTGGCTACGCCACTGTGCATGAGTAACCCATGCAACAAGTTTCGATGATTATTTGAGAACTATTTGTTACATGGGACTACCCATGCAACAAGTACTGAATTCTTAGACAGTGCCTTTTCAGTATATATTTGATATTTTCCTTCAAATTGAATAAATTCTTCTAAATCATAGCAATAAATATTACAACAATATATTAATTTGTTTACATCCTACTTAATATATTTCACATCGTACTTAAAAAGTAAATGAGATGCACAAATAATTTAGAAACTTAAATTGTAGAATCTTAAAATTTTAATCTTAAGAATACACCTTACAAAGTAATTGAGATACAAAACAATTCACCAAATTGTCATATAACACATTACACAAAAAAATTATCAATTAATAACCATCTTCATCAGATTGATCGTTGATGTTTAGGCACCAACCAAGTGCTTCCTCAATAAGGCCCAGTTCGGGATTTTAACCCTGAACAATATTTAGTGTAGAACTCAAGATATTTAGCAAAGTTCGCATTTTTTTTTTACTTTTACCTAGCAGACATATGTCAGGTTTAAGGATTGTGCAACTTAGTTTGGATCTTACTTCTTACAAATTAATCCTTTGAAGATCTAAATTTTCTACTCGATCTATCCCTGCAACTAAAACAAAACAGATGGAGCCAAAATACTCAAAATACATCAAAGCAAACAGATTTAAACCAAACAAACATCTAAGGTAATAGCATAAAACTTCAAAAGAAATATAAAAACATAAAATTTGAATCATTCTAAGCTCCAATTTTCTGATATATGCAATGATAGTTTGGAAAACATTCTAGTTTTAAAGAGGTTAGTCAAATAAATTTATAATTTAATCCAAAATGAAAAATGATATAAAATGGCTACAGCTGAGTGAGTGAATGGAAAAAAGGAGAGCTGAGAACTCATTGTCTGTATATTGAAAAATGAAATTTCACATGAAAAATGTATATTGAAACAAATCAATGAAAATAACTTACATTGTTTGTAAGAGAAGGTTTTCCTTTTTTTTAAAATAGTGGAAGTATCAACTACATAAACACAGATGAGTACAAGTACAGACTACATCATCTAACTTTTACAAATTAGTTCTTCTAAAGATACTAAATCGAGCTTACCCCTAACTGCAACTGTCAACAGCTAAGAATAGGGTATTCAACCACTTAATCAAAGATACTAAATCGATCTTTTCCATTGAGATTACTGTCCCAGTACTCCAAATTATCAACCACTTAATCAAAGAAAATATCACTTTCCAAGAGCTATGAAGTTTATGCTTTAGTTCCTGGTCTTCTTCGTGAAGAGGTAAAGCCTTTCAACTAATTAGTCCTGTTATTTACTTGTATATCCTTGCAATTTTTGTATTTTAGCCATTATCATCTTTTCCCAATTGACTATTTATTGCAATGAAGTTCAAGTTAACTCCATACATACATCAGTTGCAATCTAGCAACATTTGCAAAGAAATCTATCAATATTGTATCTTTCGATTGTAAATCTAATCTAAATGCTCAAATTTTATTTTAGATTAGATGGCCACGATTGAATTGCCAAGTCGGGTAACCAAGATAATTACTAAACACATCATGAGGTTCTTTTGGGGTAAGTGGGAGGATGGGAAATACATGGCCTATGCGGCTTAGCACAAAATCACGATCCCAATAGACTTAGGAGGTTTGGGGGTTAAGGATCTGTTTGCTATGAATGATGCCCTTGTTATGAAATTTTTGTGGAAAATTGCGTCTCAAGGGGAGGCCCAATGAATCAGCTTGTTGAAGGCAAAGTATCTGCCAAGAAGTAGCATCTGGCAATCAAAAAGAACATACAGATGCTCCTTATTTTGGAGGAGTATTATGAACCAAAGAGAGGCCTTGCTGCCTATGGTGACTTGGGCTGTTGGTGATGGAAGTCTATGCACAGTATTCGCGCAACCATGGTGTCCTGGATCAGATCCCAGCAGCTTCTGACACTTAAAGACATGCTGTTAGAATCAGGTCAATGGGATGTGACACAGTTGACTCAGCCTTTTGGCTTCCAGCAGTGTGTTCTGATTTTATCTACTGTGGCACCGCCTAGGGAGGAGTTGGGGAAGGATAAGCTTATCTTTCTAGGGATTGCTAATGGGTCTTTTTCTGTTAAAAGGGCCTATGCAGCGATTACGAACCGAGATTCAAACCTGGGGGATACTGACAAAGAGTTCTGGCAAAAAATTTGGAAAGAAGGGGATGTGCAGCCAAGAGTTCGCTTGCATGTATGGAAGCTTCTTAATAATAAATACTCTACCTCTAGGGCAGATAATCAGTCTTAGAATTGGCAGGGGGGTCTGAATGTGCTTCATACGGGATAAATGGGGAGGATGTGCACCATTTGATATTCTCTTGAACATTTGCAAGGGTTTGCTCGCTAACGGTCTGTTGGCTTTAAGATCTGGGGAACTGCCAAGTCTCAAGGAAGTCATCTCTGATTTGTCTTACAGTCTCAGCGATGAGAAATTGAGTGATTTCATGAACACAACATGGGCTTTATGCGGCCGAACAACCAACCTTACAAAAATTTATCAAATACTTCCAAGGCATAAATCAGGAGGCCAAGCTTGCTGCTTCATACACACTGAGTAATGCAATTCGGGTGAATTGTCAGAATTTGGAGGAGGTGGATGTTGTCAGATGCAAACATACAGTTCATGTGGATGGTTCTTGGTGGCAGGAATGGGCAGGAGGTATTGGATCTGTTCTTAATGAAAATGGGGAATTTATTGCGTACCATTCTGCTACTGTTCGTGCATGTTCTGCCGTAGCTGCTGAAGCTTTGGCTTTACTGGAAGCAATTAGGCGGGTTATGGATCTTGGGATTGAAAGTTGCGTTTTTTACTCAGATTGTCTATCTCTGGTAAAATGGTGTATGGCAATTGGGCCTCCGATTGAAGCTGATTGGACTGCTTCCATGGAATATTTTCAGATCTGGGAGATTGTTAAAAGAAACAAGGGTTTCATTTGTATTCATGTGCCTAGGTGCCAAAATGAAATGGCAAATTATTTGGCTCGGTTGGGACGCACACAGGAATGGAACTATACCGGTTTCACATTTTCAATGTTTGATTTTCCTGTTCTAGATAGCCTCTTATTTCAGTAATGTAATAGGATAGTTTATTTAGGTAGGATTGCTGTGCATCTTTCATTTGATTTTCAAGCTTTAAAATGTTGTTTCAAGCATATCTCTGTAAAAACCTGCCTCCTTTTTATGGGGGTTGTATCAGTAAATTACACCCAAGGACTTTAAACGCAAAAAAAAAAAAAAAAATCTAAATGCTCAAATTTTATTCCTCAGCATCAATTTCAGTATAAACCAGTATTGAATAACTACTTCAGCTCAGTTTATTGATATTGTATGCTTCAATCTTTTCCTTTATAATGAGCTTCACAACTTTTTATTATTTTGTTATTTTCAGATCAGCTCAGGAGTGTGCCCTTTGTACTCTTTTGGTGGGTCATGTGAGGTTGTATTTGATACGACATTGATTATTTTCACATATAGTTATGTAGGAAAACCTTAGCAGATTTATTTTCTTGGTAACAATGTACTTAGATAATTGTATAGATGGATTGTTGTTATTAGGAGTTAAGCAAACTTTTGTGTTATATATTATTGTTGTAATGCTTTTTGGTATTTTGGTACAATGTATGCTAATTATAATTTATTGATTAATGCTTATTACATGCTTTCGATCTATATTTTAATGTGTTTATGTCAATATAGTTCAATGGAAATTAGAGAATGTAAAAGAGTATCAGATTGGTACCGGGTTGGTACAGGGATGACTATAGAATAAGGTCAATGTGATAGCATATAATATTATTTTCATAGGTAATCCTTGCAAATAACCTGGTGGGGCCCACGTTCTTTATCCATACACTTTACCAATGCAACTATTCACTGCTCTATCGTTGCAAATACTCTATGGAACCCACACACTTTACCAATGCAACTATTCACTCCTCTATCGTTGCCAATACTCCATGCTCTATCGTTGCAAATACTTCCTGCATCGAATTTGTTCCATGGGTACTTATTGCATGGGAACACCATTGCAACAAGTATTCGACAATTTATTGCATGGAGTCTGAAATTGAGTAGTTGCAACGGGGATTGTTGCAACGGTAGTTATTGCATGGGTAATTCAAATTTTACTCATGCTAAAAATCAGAATTCTAGTAGTGAATTTCATCAAAAATTGCTACAAGAGAAAACCAGTAATTACTAATTTAAAGTAATAGAAAATTAGAAATCAGTAATTACTAATTCTGCACTTGATACTCAGAGAAAACCATTAAAAAAAAAATAATGATAAGCATCTTATATTTTCATGTTCTGGATTGAAATTACAGATTTACTCAACTAAATGACCAACAAAATCATTGCTTCATAATTTTTTATTTATTTCCTATCACAAAACCATGGTTTGTAATTAACATCTCTCAACCAATTACTTGATTTAATTCTGCGAAAATTTGTAAAGCCATCAACAATTATTTCCTGATCCACAATGGCAATGGCAAACATGCCTAGAGCCACGGGGCAAGCAATGCCCTCTTTTGCCTTTAATACAAGTACAGTTTAATTGACTGCACCAAGCTGAGCAATCCTTATCTTGAGTTTCAGGAGTACAGTGGTTACTCTGCCTTACTCCTACAGCATTCGTCCAGTACTTGTTATCAGAACAGCATGTTTGCGGCGTGGCAAAAGAATCCTTTTTTTCTGAAAAGGAAGAAAAAAAAAATTGAAAGTTTGAAATGTTAGAATTGATAAGATAAAAAGAATGCTAGGTCTTACGCATTGTACACATGATATACGATACAAGGATGAAAAGAACAAGAACTGCATTGATCCGAGACATTTTGATACTCTGTAAATATTATTTCTTGGTTGTTAATTTTTTTGATGTCTCTAGACGATGCAATGGATATTTATAAATGTTTGAGGAAATTATTCTTTAAGAAAAAATTAACTCTTTCCTAAAAAATTGCGATATTTATATTTATTGAGATTTTACACGGGATCTTAAATAGTGGGGAAATAAATAATTGGAAACAGAAATAAATCATTCAGATACAAATAATCAAAGCAATATCAAGTCAATATTTAATTATATTGCATTTAAGTTTGATACACGGCAACTTATTTAATTATATTGCATTCAAGGTTATCAAATATGTTAAGGTGGATATATATTGATTTTTATAGATATTAGAATGGTTTAGATCCTCCAAGTTAATTAATGTGTCATGAAATATGGATGTATGCGTTAATTTTGTTAAATGTGTCAAATGATGTTTACTTGTTCACTGTATTTAGGTATAGCGCTAGGGAATGTCAATGCAATAAACACACATATTAAAAGTATATATATTTGAGGATTTTAACAATAACTTAACATTTAAAACTTAATCATTAGATATAATCTATATTATTTTCTATACGCACATGTAAAAGATCACGACATGTTGATTTCGTTTTAATTAGTATCAATAGCTTACAAAAATGCACCGATGTGAATAAGTTATGGACGCTAGTATTTCAACTTATTTATTTACATAAAACCAAAATCAAAGTAGTGATAATTTTTTATGTACGTGTAGAAAAAATAATATATAATACATCTAACTGTTTTATTTTTACATATAAATTTTATGATTTTTGTTATTAGATAATTAAAAAATAGAGATATGATGAGGTATAAATAATGAACAAAATGTTATTTACTTTGAATAAAATAATTTCAAGTGTTTCTAAGGAGATGACGTAATTATTTTTTTGGGGTCTTTTGCCTGACTATCTTCACAGAAGAAATGAGGATATAAATTATTAAGTTGCATATGTCTCATTGATTTCTATATAGTTAGGAGAAGGAGTTGGCTACAGTGCTACGCATAGCATAGAGGACTTCTGTGCAACGACTTAATATTTGAGTTTTTAAAATCTTAACAATCGATCTGAACTGTTTTACATGATCTCCATATCAATATGTACTTGCAAATCAAATTTTATATTTTTTAAGAAATTTTTTTACTATTTTTTTAGATAGGTAGAAAGTCACTTGATCTGATACATAATTTTTAGATCAAGTGATTTTCTACTAATCTAAAAAAATAGATTTTTTTTTTCTAAAAAATAGATTTTTTTCTTTCTAAAAAATAGATTTTTTTCTTTCTAAAAAATATAAAATTTGGTTTGCAAGTACATATTTATATGGAGATCATGTCGAACGGTTTGGATCGACTGTTAGAATTTTTAAAACTCAAATATTGAGCCATTGTACGGAGGCCCTCTATGCTACACGTAGCATATTAGCATTTTCTGCTAGGAGAATTATCGAATTTAATAATCTATTTTATCTTAAAATCGAACAGATCATGTTAGATTACCTAAAGTTTGCAATTATCATATAAAAAATAGTATACACTGGGACAATACTTATTGAAGAACGGTACAAAAATATAACGTAAATAGGATATATTTTATTGTTCATACTATTTCATCTCATATTAAATAAATTATCTTTATTAATCTTTTTTTATATTCTACTGGTCAATGACTTGCTTCTTATTTTCACTAAAATACTCACTAAACATTTAAAATATTGTTCCTAAGTATCTTTTATTCAAATAAAATATATAAAAGAACTTTAAAGTTCCTGACATTAATATAGAGTTTGGCTAATATAACATCAGTGTCATTTCAGCTTATATAACATCAATTCTAAAACCTATCAAATCGACTTCGAACGATTAATTCAAACCGTTCAAACCGATTTACATTATGAGTGATACGTTTACATACAATTTTTTTATATTTTTGAGTTATTTTAGTATCAAATCAAGCGATCAAAATATTGAAAAATTAATGTATTAAAATTAACTTAAAAGCTCACACTTTTAACCGCTTGATTTGATACTAAAATAACTCGAAAATATGAAAAAAAAATTATGTAAATGTATCACTCATAATGTAAATGGATTTGAACGGTTTAGATTAATCGTTCAAAGTCGATTTAATAGATTTTAGAATTAATGTATATAAGCTGAAATGACACTAATATTATATTAGTCAAACTCATTAATACATGATAAGCTAAATAAATGCACCAAAGCAAACCTCTTCAAATTTCAGCGAAACATTCGGACTGCATCAAAATGATGAAGTGAGAGAGTTCGATACGAGTCCGTGACCGTGTCCCCCACAAGTACCCGAGGTACAGTTTAACAAAATGGACGGCTCAGATTAATTATAGCAGGGCCAAATTCAATCCAATGTTTATGAAAACTGTTGGAGGTTTGCTTTGAGATTCGTGTCAAGTTAAATGAACGGTCTAGATTTATTACTTTCACCTCAGGTACCTGCGGCGATTCGTTCGTTTGATACCCGATCAAAATCATCTGACCTGCATGCATGATGATTCGTGTGCACTTAATAGGTATGAATTTCAAAATTTCTCGCACAAATCTTGATGCAAATTGGACGATTCTAATCTAGCATAAGATGCAATCTCAATCCTACCACAGCCCAAATAGGGCCCAAAACTACTGGAAGAAGACTCGTTTGTGATTTGTATGGTGCCGTCTTTTAACCGCACTGCTCTCCGCTTCCCAGCTCCAATTGATAGCCACCAATGGTGCCTCCATTCAGGAAACAAATCTGCTGCGATTCGAATTTCTGCTACAGTACTCTGAAATTTCTATTTTTTCAAATCTAACTGTTGATTTTTTTTTATATGTGTGCACAAAAAAAATTAACTATTTAAAGATACATGTACTGAAAAAATAAATAATAAAATTAAAAAAAAAAACAAATATTTCAGAGTACTATACTGTAAGCAACAGAGATTCGGATCGGAGATTCCCTCCATTCAACCTTCCCTTTTCCTACTTGCGCCTCCAGCCTCTGCCTCTCCCCCACTGCCGCCCCTGCCCAATCCTCGCCGCCTCCTCCTTCGCAAAATCCGCACACCCTAGCCTCCACGTGACATCAAGATAAAGATCGGACGCTACAAGGGCGCATGCTCGGCACGCTCCCTCCTTCCTACCTCAAGTGGCTCTCTAATCCTGATATCTCCGACCCCGACATCTGTTTCTCTGTCTCGATGTGGTCTGACGTCGCCAAACAAGTCTTGCAAGATCCGGTTTACCAAGACCGAATCGAGTGGGAACCCACTTGGAAGATTTTCACTGGCAAAGGGAGAGGTAACTTCTATGAAAGCAAATCTTTTGATTGGAAAAAGGCGTATAATGACATTGGAGAGAAGTACGGATGGGATATGGATGATACGGAGGGATGGTCGAAGGTTAAACGTGAGCTTATAGGGACTTCTTTTTCTACGAAGATACCGAGAAGGAAGGATAGGAAAGAGAGGCCTGTGAAAAGTGAAGTTATTGAGAAGAAGAAGAAGAAGAGGCCTGTGTTGGTGGCAGGAAAGAGAGGAGAGAGGATAGAGAGAATGCGAATGAAGAGAGAGAAATTGCCTGGAAGGATTGAGGTGAAAGAGGTGGTGAACAAGAGTGAAGATTCGGGTTATTTAGATGATCAAAATGAGGTCAAAAATGACGAAAATTCTGGGTTATTGGTGGAAAAAAATAAGGAAAAGAGAATAGAGCGGATGCGATTAAGAAGAGAGGAGAAAGCACATATGGTGAGAACTAATGAAGTAGAAGAAGAAGAGATTTTGGAGGAAAAGGAAGTGGAATTGCCGAGAATTAGAATTAAGAAAGAGGGAGTTAAGAGGGTAAAGAGAAATATGAGGAAAAGAAGGAGACAGCTTGGCACGAGATTGGGAAGAAATGATGAGGTGATTAATTTGTTAGAGATAAAGGAAAATTCAGAAAATGGCCAAGTTTTCAATCCCTTTCCCGGAAGAGATGCACTTTTGGAGAAGATAAAGAACAGGCAAGAGTAATTCAGTGTGGTATCATTTTCCTTTTTGTGACATTGCATTTCCTTGTAAAAGATGTATGCAAGCATGTTGATATTTAATCCCCATGGATAAACACACTACCATTTCATATCAAATGTTAATGTCTTAGTTTTAGATAACACTTCTCTAGTTTGTTGTTTTCGTTGTGCCCCGTAACATTTGATGCAAAAAAAGACCTTTTCTTCTTTGTGCAATCAGTACTTCTCTATTGATTACTATTTGTAAGAAACAAGTATAAAAGGACACATTGATTCGCATTGATCATTCGGATGCAATTTGTTGCATGTAACATATTCTTATTCCAGACCATGAGGAGCTGCAAAATCAATTTGATTTTCTAATTTTAAGAACATGCATATTTATGTTAGGAGAAAACTATCATAATTCATAACACCATATTTTACCAGTTTCAGTCTTCTAACCTAGGTCTAGCTACAGAAAGTTCAGAATCTTTAATCATGAAAAAGGAGAAGAAATCTCCTTTTAAGTGGTGAGATAACAAAGCTCATTGCTAACACCATCACTTGCACAGACCCATAACAAGCTGCTTATTTCCTCAAAAAAGAAAAAACAACAAGCAGCTTATTGGGGAGTCTGTATCATCTGCATTACCTCAATTCTCGGGTTTGGAATCTCAACCGTCCGATCAAAATTCAGGCCAGTCCGACCCATACCTTTAATGAACGAGGCCTTTTAATATTCGTGCCAATACGGATTGGACGTCCGGATTCATTCTGCAGAAAGCCAGAAACTCAAAATTTGAGTTACTACAAAGGATTTAAATTCGCTTATTGGGTTGGTTCAATTCTCCAAAGGAGGAGACAGTCAAAAATTACATGGTCAATACTGTTTTAGGTCATATAGACTCAGGTCCACAGGAGGTGCAAAACTAGCATAGCCGCCACAAATATTCCACATGAAAATCTTAGAAAGTAGAGTGAGGAAAGGATTCGTCTCTTCAAACTGGATATTCTGAGGAAGCTTCCCTGAGCAGTAATCCAATAGGTTACCTAAATTTTAGTGGCATTGAACTTTTGCATGTTGGGTTCATGGAGCATCATGGACCATGGTCTCCTAATAGAGGAATAGGATCGAACATTAAAAGGTTTGTGTGAATAAAGTGTTCTCTCTTTTTAGAGGAAACTAAACAACTTCCAATTGGATTGTTAGTTTTTTTTTTTCTAATATAGACATATACATAATTTTCTTCCACTGAAACATAAAGTATAACCTGTGGATGTTTACCCGTGTTAATCCAATGTACAACATTGTTTGAAACTTATATATTATTTCTTTCTTATTAAAGGTCCCGGTACATTTCACTATTTTTTTAGATGTTTTTTTCAAGAATCGAACTTGTGTCTTTTTTCTTAGAAAGACAAGGTTCATGCCACTACACCATGCTTACATTAAACTAAAGTTTGATTCATGGAGTATAGATAATTATTAGCGAAATCATCTTACGGCTATGTTTTCAGCGGTTACCAAGCTGTCACTACTGTTAAAAATTTAAGAGATCTATATTTATTAAATTAAACTAAAATTAGAATAGAAATGACTGAAATTAATTTTAAGTTAATTTTAAACCACTGCACTCATTCGATTAATTTTGATTGTTTTAGTGTTAAGAAATTGATAAACAAATTCTCATATATTCCACAAATTAATTGTTAAGAACTTAAGATAGATGAGAGAATACAAATTAATATGTCAATATGGCGTTTTTAAAACAATTTCATTAAAAATATCTTTCTTTATAAAATTACCTTACATCCTGAAATTGCAAATGAAAATTTTCATCTAAAATTTGGAATTGAAATGATATTACATATGTAGATGCACTAAGATCACATCTTTTCCGTACATTTTTTTGGGTAAAGATTTTCCGTACAATTTAGTGAAGCAACTTTAACAGTAAATTAGCACATGCAAAAGACAATTCTTAGTGGGAAGAGATATTGGATAAGATTTTAACAACTATTTCTGTGATATTTCCAAAAAAAACTTTGTGCAGAATCCAAAATAAAATATGGTCCGAGGAATCACACGTGACAAATTTCAAGTGGAGGATACAAGTAATCGTGAGTAGTCTGGTTGTATGCGGGGTGCTGCGGCAATTAGTGTAATGAATCAATTTTACAATGATTCATTCACTTGTATTCGATTCGAATCTCGCTTGTGCTCTACTTATTTATTGGAATTTTTACTAATTCAAGCTCGATTCAAACTAATTCACTATGTATTTATGTATTTTATTAGAATATTTGATTATTAATATAACATGAGATATTCACTTTTTTAGATGTAAATGTGATTATTTTCTTTCAAATTTTATTATACAATCAACGATATGAAAAGAATAACTATTAATTATTATACACTTTAAATTTTGAGATAAAAAACAGTAAATGCAAAAAGGTCTAATAATTGAGTTTGTTTGATTCAAACTCGATTTGTGTTGGAATTAGTTTGAGCTCCAACTCGATTGATTTTAAACTTGAACTTGATTAGATTCGAATTATAATCCAATTAAGTTACGAGTTAATTTTTCTCAAAATGTTGTGAGTTAAGATCAGCTTGTTTGAATTCAACTCGTTGTAATCTATCATTTTGCAACTAAAAATGATAAATAAATATAAGTACACTGTAATATCTACAAAATTATTTATTTATAGTGTCGTTGTGTAAGTAATATGTACACTATAATATCTATAAAATTGTGAGAATTAATATTCGGTCTAGCACTAAAGAAAATGTTCTATGCGTAAAAGATCACAGATTGAAAATATGGATAATTTTTTTTTATAAATATTAAATATTTAGATGTGTTGACCTTTAATCTTTATTCAAAAAAATATCTATAAAATTGTTTCTTTATAGTACCATTTTGCAAGTAATATGTGCAGTCATAATTTTTATGGCCCTTTATATAAAATTTAAAAAATTATATTTTGATTAAAGGACCTGATAATCAATGGAATAGTTCTGAAACTTAGAATTAGTATCAGAGTAAGGGGCCATTTTTATTAATACCCTAAAAAAAAATATAATTTTAAAAATGCCTCTGCATTAGATTTTTTGTCAAAATTGCCCCGACCGTCAGGCCCACGGGTGGCCCAATTCCCTAGCAAACTGCTCGGGACAGGGGCGCCCCACTAGGGACCAAACCGCCCCTGGTCCGGGCGGTCCTCTTTTTTTTTTTTTTTAGAGAGAGAGATGTTAATATTTTTTATTTAAATAATTTTGTGAATAATTTTTTTTCTTGTTTAGAGTGTATATCAAAAAATAAGACATTTGATATATTTATGAAGTGATGTCGTAACTCTTTACAACTTTGATTTATTTGATTTGTCAGTTGGATATCATAAGTCTAAAGATAACACTAATTAAGGACTTGATATTAATTCTTAATAATTTATTTTATTCAAATATACACTAGAAAATATAGTTAGATTGTCTCAATGATATATACATATACATATATATACATATACATATATATACATATACATATATATACATATATATACATATATATACATGTATTGTATTATATATACATATACATATATTATACATATGTATAATATATACATAGCCCATGCGGCGGCATTTGCAACGCATACGGCGCATGGTGCAGCGCATGAGGTGGCATTTGTGGCGATATTTGCGGTGGCATTTGGATTTTTCTATAGTTAGTTATGAATTTTCAAAGTTCAGCTTTCGAAGAAACTTTAAATATCGATAATTTTGGCTAGGAAAGTCGGATTTGCGCGTATGACCACTTTTCGGAAAGGGGGGGACAAGATGGATCTGAATATCACCCGGGGCTCACCCTCGGATATTTGAAGCATCATAATTTCAAAAAAAAAGGTCATTTAGTGCCTCAAAAATCAAGTTTAAGTTTTCATTCGACGGTAGGCATATAACGATCGGTATTTTATTTATTCAAAAGCCTAAGAGACTATTCAAGAATTATCCATATAATTATTGTAAAATGCATTTACTATTTATTGTATTTGTTTGCCTATCTCCGAGCAAATGATATATGTTGACAATAATCAAATAATTCAATTATTCTCTAAAAAAAAAAATAGACATCATTGAGGCAATCTAACTATATTTTTTGGTGTATATTTGAATAAAATAAATTATTAAGAATTAATGTCAAGTCCTTAATTAGTGTTATCTTTAGACTTGTGATATCCAACTGACAAATCAAATCAATTAAAGTTATAAAGAGTTACGACATCACTTCATAAATATATCAAATGTCTTATTGTTTGATATACACTCTAAAGAAGAATATTCACAAAATTATTTAAATAAAAAATATTAACATCTCTCTCTTAAAAAAAAGAAAAAGAGGGCCACCCGGACTAGGGGCAGTCTAGTCCCTAGTGGGGCGCCTCTGTCCCGGACGGTCTGCTAGGGAATTGGGCCACCCGTGAGTCTGGCGGTCGGGGTAATTTTAACAAAAAATCTAATGCAGAGGCATTTTTTAAATTATATGTATATTTTTTTAGAGTATTAATAAAAATGGCCACAGAGTAAGCATGTCGTCTATGAAATAGAAAATTGGACAACTTAGAATCGACCAACTTGCATTGAAAATTCAGATTTTTTTTTCTAATTTTTTTTTTTTTGCTTCGGTGCTAAAAATTGTAAAAAAAAAAAAAAAAAGTTTGCAAGAAGATAGATTTTATTTATATAATACATTAGTTTAACGTAATGCAAGCATAAAAAAGATCCTGTTGAAATTAATTGCAAATTTTAAAGACAAATATAAACTATTCTGCATATATAGTTAATAAAAGATTTAATATAGACCTTACATTACACTTGATACACTTCTATTGAAAATTACATCACAAATAAAATAATCCAGAGCACATATTTTATAGGCAGTAACAATATCACACTCACTAACAGTCACTATGTTACATTCGTAAAGATAAAATAGGAAAAATTATGAAGTATCAAAAGCTAAAGATAGGTGAATTTTTTTTATATTCATTATTCATTAAAGTAATTTATTTGTGCAAATTTAAATATGTTTTATGATAAATTTATGTAAGTTTTTTTTTGTTAAATCCTGCATGAATGTAATATCTGTTCACAAGTAATTTATGCAAAAATTTGCCAGTAATTGAAGAAAAATTGAATAATAATTATCATACATATATTAAAACTAGACAAACCTATAAAAAAGATATAATGCATTTCACTTTAATTTTTAAAAACAATATATATATTTAAATAAATCATGTATAATTAATACTAGCTAATTCTTTAACTTCAACAAGAAGAAAAAATTATCTTATAATTTGCTTCAATCATCGACAATATGTCCGGGTAACAAAGTGGGAATTTTTTATAGGTAGAAATTAATAAAAAATAAGAGAGAGAAACAAAAAAAATACAGTTATTTTATTATTAATAATAAGATCAGTATAAATTGTATTGATTTTAAAAATCTCAAACTTTAAAATGGTATAACTACTACCAATTTTAACGAAAAAATTTTATTCATAGAAATTAAGAAAAATGTAGAGAAAGAAACAGAAAGAGTATATGATTTGTAATATTCATAAAAACATTGGTAGAAATTCTATAGATCGTAACAATTAACAGAGTTAGAATAGGTAGAAATTCTACCGATTCTAACAGATTGTTTTTATTTTTTCCATATCCGTAGCAACATTGAAATGAAGTTAAGATAGGTAGAATTTCTATCTATCCTAACTGTTTTGATTGTTATAATAGATAACTATCATAACTGTTTTGATTATTATAATAGATATAATTTTTACCTATTCTAACTCTGTTGATTGTTAAAATCAGTAAAATTTCTACCGATCTTTCTATCAATATTTTCTATCAATATTACAAGCTATGTACTCTTTTTATTTCTCTTTCTATTTTTTTTTATTTCTATGAATAAACAATTTCCAATTCTTAACTTGATATTTTTTTGGGGTCCCGTGCCTTCTCTGATTCTCTCTACTCTCCTTCTTATAATATTAATTAAATATTATATATTGATCTGATTCAATTTTTGATTGGTATAAACATACGGATACAAACAATAGGCAACATGTCAACAATAATATTTTAATTAAATATTACATTGGCTTTTCCTGTACAAGACTCAAGTTTTTCCATCCCCGCCTAAGGGCTTTCACCAAAAAAAAGAAAGAAGTTTTTCCATCCCTTTATGATCGGTGTCAGATACACCGTTCTAAACTTTATTATATTTTAAAATCGATATAATTCGTACGATCTTACTACTAACAAAAAATACAACTGTAATTTTTCTAGTTCTCTCTTCTTTTTTATTAATTTCTACCTATAAAAAATTTACTAACAAAGTAGTTAAGTACACCGAGAGAGATGATACGGTACGGTAATTTTCCTCTGATTTTCTACGAAATTTCATCTTAAATTATTATGTATCTCACAATATGCAGACTCCGTCAAACGGGTAATATGTACAAACATAAAATGGGTCGAAATTGATCTGTGTATTTTGAAGCTCAAAATGGGCGTCATAGAAGAGATGACTGCCTATGAGAGAAGAAACCAATGTTATCAGAACCGGACCGGATATCGAACCGCTAAAGCTTCGGTGCAATGGTTTACTGATCGGACCAGTGGTCCAACCGGTTCAATTGCTGACTTTTTAATTACTTATATATTTATGATATATATTGTACAAATAAATATTTTTTTATACAGTGAAGACAAACATACATATTTAATAATAATTATAAATTTGTAGATTAATTAAATTTTTATCCCCAAAATATAATAAAATTACTTCTTTTATTAACAAATGACAAAGTTTTTTTTTTTTTTTGGAAAAATATAACATTCCACTATTTTAAATTTGTGTATGATAAGTTTACTAAGTTATAAAGATATGTAAATGTATAACTTTTCAGTACCAAATTTCATAAAAATGTAATTAGTAAAATAATAATAATTATTGTTTTAAGATGTGTATATAAATAATTGTAGTGTATGCTCGATTGACTTATTTATAATATTTAAAATATAAGGGTATTTTATAAAAACTATATGAGATAAAAGCAGTATTAGACACGTGAGAAAATGTCATGTCCCTGTTAAACTAGAGGGTTTTCTTTGCTTTCTCTCTCCTCGTTATGTGTGAAAAAGTGAAACAGTCTTAAAACTAGATTGTTTTTAAAAATTGGTTCACGGTTTTTGAATAAAAATCGGTTAATTAATTTAATTTTTTCAGTTCAACTCTAAAAGTGATATTTCAACCGAACCAAATCGGACAGGTAATCGGTTCTGATTTTTTTCAGTCCAACTGACCGGTCCGGTCCGATTTTAATAACACCGGAAGAAACGCAGTCCCCGCAATGCGGCGTCGCATTCTCTGAGATATCTCATATTTTGCGTGACTTTTTGGAAACTTTCGACCGTTCAATACGTTCTGCACTAATCCCAAAGCTCAAATAATACTGGCCTCCTGCGGTATTCCCGAGTAGGCACCGGACACGTCGATCACGAAAATATGAGATATCTCAGAGAAACACGCCTCGGGTCAACGCCGAATCGAACATCCAAATATCCAATCCAGTGCCCGACCCCGTTGTATATTTAATGCGGAACATGTCGTGTAACCTTTCGTGTAGAAGACTTTAATTTGTTAATAATTGGCATACTACGCCAATGATTGCATGTCTCGTTTTTTTCCGATTTTTTTTTAATAGATGAAATGATGTTAGTTTTTCATATGCACAGATATTCTATACATATACAAATATTCTATAGATGAAATCTTGTTATATCTACACATATACAAATATTCTATACACATACATATCTATAGATATATTGTTACGCATTCCTACAATACTTCAAAGTGGCACAAGTCAACTACTTTAATATATATATTTATGTATGTCATTTTAATCTCAATATTACGACTAATAAAGATGATCACTTTTGATAAATTTGAATATATATTCACTTAACCACAGAAGAATAAAAAAAAATTAAATCCGTCAACTAAGTCAAATTAAGTATATTGTCTAGTGTGCTTAAAGTTTCTTCCAAATTATAATTGTCACACATATATCTGAAATATAAAGCTTAGATCACTTATAAAATTAAAACACCTTCTTAATTGAAAGAAATGAAATGATCAAGTCATCTACACTCCGTCTACTTATATGCTTTGAGAACATATGTATCGGGTCTTTTCTAAAATAAAAGAATAAAAAAAAATTTATATAATAATTGAAATTGGCTCCATCAATATAACTTCAATAATTCCTTCTATTTTAGAGACATCAATACCTGATCATTAATCAAAATTCAAAATTATACCGATTAGAAGAATCAATATAATGATCAATTACTAACCTTAAAATTCAACATTTTGCCTAAAATAAGAGGCATATGCACTTAATCAAAATTTAACCTCAATATTATCTTACCTTATAAGACTAAATTGATTGAGTTGGATCTATTTTAACTTCAATAACTTTATGATCAAATAGGAGTCAAGAGTTACATATATTGCACTATATAAACTCAAAATTCAAATTTAGTGCAAATTTTTATGCTTTAAATTTAATATTTTATTTATATGCTTATTGTTGAGCCTTAATTTATAATTTTACCAAATTAAGGGGGAGTGCATGAATTGAGGGGGAGCCATCTCTTCGTTTTGAGCATAATTGTGTTTTATTTTTCTACCATTTTGACCATTTTCAAAAATGGAAGGAGATATTACAAGTTCATGCTATATTGGTATTTCATGACATACACACAAGAACAAGAGAAAAACAAAAACTTCATAAATTTAAATTTTTTTGTACTTTATGGGAATAACTAATTTATGTACTCACTTGTTATGTGTGTTTTATAAATCATCAAAAGGGGGAGATTGTTGGCTTTTGAGAGCCCTCGACTTATCTGTTTGACTAGATTTGCAAAACATACATAATTGTATTTTACAGTTTTTCTCTTGAGTATCTGTGCAGATTCATGACAAGTGAAGAACTAGTAATTACACATCAATGATGAATTAATGCATTGCAATATAACATCATGGATGTGGTCATGAAGGTATAAGACACTGGATAGAAAAGACATTAACTCAAGATTAAGGATAACGTATATGTAAGATTTATAAAATAAGCTTGAGATTGACCTAAGTAAGGCTTACCATTGTAACGGTCCAGTGACCGTTACAACGGAATAAATAAATCCTGTACAAATCCCGTAATGCATAAAATAGGATTTAGCGTCATGTAACGCTAATCCTTCCAGAGGATTCCTGTGGTGGGAACCATTGTAACAGTCATCTACCGTTACACTCCAAGCCACTCTAATTGACCTACTGTTGTAACGGTTTCCTTTACTGTTACAACGGTCAGCATCACTTACTTTCTTTTTATCAACTCTCTATAAATATAAGCTATACCAAGGTTTGGAGTATCACTCTAGCTGCCTCCAACTTTAATATTTTGTATTTACAAATCTAGAGAAAATCGTTGTTGCTTGTGCACTCCAACTTCAATATACACAATCAATCTCAAGCTTTTTTCAATCAATCAACTAACTCCTAGAGTGATCCTGCGTGATCGAATAATTTACTACTCCGAGCCTTGTGCTCATCTTGCAATTCTTGAAGTCTTTGCGACTCGGATTGTCCTGTTAGGGCCGTGTGACTTCCCAGAAGAATTGTAAGGGCTCACTGGTTCCACCTTGTACTTATTTCTCTTTGGGTAAAGAAAGACGCGCCATCTAGAAGGTCGTGAGCCCCGGAGACATAGGCGTTAGTGCCGAATTTCGTAAATAACTCTCGTGTCAAGTGTCTCTAGACTCTACTATTTATTTTATTTACTTTACATTTAGTTTAAGACAAAGTTATTCTAGTTTCCGCCAAGAATAACTTATAGATACGTTAGAATATTATTACTTAGACCAAAAATATAAAAAGACCTATTCACCCCCTCTAGGTGTCTTTGGGACCAACAATATGTTTATAAGTCATATATATGTTTTTAAGATTCAAACAGTCGATCCGAACTGTTCAACATCATCTCCATATTAAAATGTACTTGGAGACCAAATTTCACATTTTTTGAATTTTTTTTATTTTTAGAATTTTTGAAAACGAAGATTTTTTTGAAAAATAATGAATTAAGATACGCACAATTTTTTTTATTTTTTGACCGCTTGACTTGATACTAAATAATTTTCAAAATTTTAAAATTTTATATGTAAATAAAGCTTTCAAGAAGAAAATTAGTCTAAATAGTTTAGATTTATCGTTTGAACTTTGAAAATAGATAGATGACTTGTAAGCATATATCGGATATTGTTATATAAGTAGCCTAGTCAGACTCAACTTATTAAATTATATTGGTGTAGCAATCTATATACAAAACATTAACCGTGATATTAATTTTAATATATTTCTCAAAATGTAAGATTTCTCGAATTTAATTTTTTCATAAAATAATAAATAAATAGATCAAAATATTAGAAACAATTCTCCCTAATCTATTAACTCATAAGTCGTAGTCAAATAATCCAATTGAATGACAGGAACAAAAAAAACAGAGAAACGATAGAAGTAATACGAGTCTCTACTAAGGCTGTGCTCCAAGAAATTTTTTATTAAAAGGAAGAAAGGGGACATGCTCTCAGACCAAAGCTACCTATCACGTTTACTCGTTTTAGAAACAAAGAAATCAAAGAGGAGAGGAGGGAAAGTGCTACTGTGTTAGGAGGAACTCTACGTACAAAGCTCTGAAATTTATTTCCCCCTATTCGAAGTATAGACAGAGTAACACGCGCTCGTATTCCTTCCTTCGTCTTCCGTCTCTTTCCTCTGCGCTAGTGGTTTCTGGAGCACACCCTATGGATATACTCCAGGGAAAGCAAAAGGAAGGTGAAGAAAGGGAAATAAAATATGTTATTGATCGGATTTTATCAGAGCTGTTTGTT